>JAQQSW010004561.1:0-14409 GCA_028646575.1 Pseudocheirus occidentalis
GCCACACAAGAGTAGGGGGCATGGGGATGAAAGGTGGGATGACAGAGGGGAGGGCAGGGTCTGGGGGAGGGATGCTGGATGCTCAACTTCAATAAAGGGACAGGGACAGGGTAGAGAACAGAACAAGGGGGGGGAGGGATAGGAAGGAGGGACATATGATCACTGTCACAATGTGTCCACTATGAAGATGTCCTGAATAATCACACCTATGCAGCCTGTATTGAATTGGTTGTCCTTCCAGCAGGGGTGGGTGACAAGGAAGGAACCAAAAGAATCTAGAATTTAAAGCTCTGCAATACCTGCAACTAGGAATTAAGATATACAGGGGCTGGGGTAGGGAGACCCCTCCTGCCCTCCCAGAAATTTAGAGAGCAGACCAGGGGAGGAGCTCTACAGTGGTATTGCTGTTTTGGAGTTGGGTAGAGGAAAGACAGGGAGAAAATTTGTAATTCAAAAATCTCATGAAAATGAATGATGTAAACAAGAAAACAAATAAAATTTATTGCAAAAAAAAAAGAAAATTTAAAAAAAGAGTGACTGGCAATTAAGGGGTTAATGATACATGATCCTTCATAACTTCCACACTTTACCACTGTGGTAGAGATAAGAATTGTAGAGGAATTCCCCATTTTCTCTAAGCACCTTCCGCTCCAATATTCCCTTTGGAGAGTTAATCCTGACAAGTGAAGAATAGTTTTCCAAGGAAAAATAGAGAAGTTCCACAGTGAAACTTTTCCTCCCAGATAAAAATATTCCACTTGGGATTTCTGGAATTTGGTGAATTTGATTTTCTATGTCTCTCTGTGCCTTTGCATTCATTTTTACAGAGGATTTCCAGTGCTATCATGGGGTCTTCATCTTTCTTCTGAAGAAGGATAGAAGAGCCATTTGATGGCAAAAATCTTGAAGGAGATTCACCCTGAGGTTTTAGAGTAAGAATAGTGCCATTCAGCTGTTCAAGACTTAAAGTAGGAATGAATCTCTTTGCGAGGTCTGTAGGGGAAAATCTGACCAGCAAAAGATCTTTCTATTGTGAAGCTGTTTGTGAATCTATGGAGATAGACAGTATGTCATCCATTCCTCCCAATTCTTGGTAGAAAGGAGAAAATCTCTCAATAAAAGGACCTTTAGGGTCTTCTACTAGGAACAGCAGTAGAAACACCACTCAAAACTTTTCAGGTTGCATCATGTCATCACATGTAAGAAATTAATCTAGACTTCAGGGGCTCTTTTTAAGCCCTAAAGTAAGTTCCAAAGAATATTTTTCCTTGTGAATGTTGCTAGGGTAGGTCTGCCTCAAAAGAATTTGACCACTCAAGTCTTTCACTCAGTAGTGAGGGTTGTTTTGTGTGTGTGTGTGTGTGTGTGTGTGTGTGTGTGTGTGGTTATAAATTGAACTGTTTTATTTGGGGGAGAGGGCTGTAGAGTGGGACATCTGAAGATAGCTGATGAGGAAAGGTGCCTACTCCTCACCCCAAACCCAAATGTAATAAAGTTGTTGAAGCAATAGAGTTGCTTGAGGAAGGCTGGGGGGGAGGTGTGACCCTGGGTCACAGCAGTGTCTTTACAGGTCATGCTGTGGATCCAGGAACCTTCAGGATCCCAGTAGTACTAGGGCCAGACTGGGGAGCATGGGAGAGTATCAGTGTAGGCCTGGGCTGTGTGATGGTCAGTGTGGTCCTGTTAACCTTCTGGGCTTTCAGGGCAGCCTGGGCCCGGGCCTTCCCCACATGGGAGCACAGAAGAGGTCCCAGGGAACCAAAGTCTGTCCTAAAAGCCTCCTGATTATCTGGTGGTGGCCTCAGCTTTGCCAGCACTGGGGCACAGTATTTCAAAAGGAGGCTCTGCACGTGGCCAGCCTCCATGTGGTCAGTGGGGCTTAGCACGGGACCTCCTAGGACACTCTGAATCTGTTCACCTTCCTGCTGAAGCCTGGGTAGGATCAGTGTTTTAATAACATCATGTCCAAGTTCTGCCAGGCCAGCAATAGAGCCATAGCGGGTGGTCCAGGGAGTCTTCTCAGCTAGCCAGCTCTTGGTGAAGGTCTTGGTGATCCGGGACTGGAGGCTGTTGCTAGTTGTAGTGAAACGTTGACAGATCTGAGCTACTAGGCCAGCTGCAAAATCCCTGAGTGCCCAGTGATTCTCTACCTGTGGTCTGAGGCACAACTGGCGGGTCACAACACAGGTCATCACAGCAGGCAGCAACTCATGGATGTATTTCTCCAGGTGCAGAGTGGGATTATCCAGCAGAGCCTTCACCATCCTCGTCAGGTAGACAAGGAGGGCCAGGTTATTCTGTGCCACATTCACTCTTACCCCCTCAGAGATGAAAGTGCTGAACCTGGGCAGCATCTGGTCAAGGCCAGGGTCTGAGGCCATGCTCTGGAGAGCTTCTGCTCTCTTGGCCTCACAGGCCCCTACACAGGCTTCAGTCACCAGCTTGTAGTACATCTGCTGCTCCACAGACAGCTCATGGGTACTGGAGGGCTTCACTATCAGGGGGGCTCCTTCTTGCAGTTGTGCAGCTTTCTTTTCTTTCCCTTTAGCCTCTGCTGACACAGCCCCTTGACCTTTGCCTCTCAGGGCTCCATCCTCTTTCTGGCTTGCCTTTGCAGGCTTCCAGGGCTTTGTGACTGCAGCCCTTTGTTGTTCTTTGGGGGCTGGGTTCTCTGGGATGGCTGGCTGAACCCCCTCAATGCTAAGCCAGTGAGCTTTGAGGCAGACATCAAGGGGGAGCCTGGGTAGGGGAGTGTTGATGATGTCGTTCAGATCAACCTCTTTCTCCTCATAGAAATAAAGTTCCTGGCCCCCACCAGAGGCAAGCCTGAATGGGCTGGCTTCCTGGCCCTGGAAGTCATAGAGAGGCTCCACATGCTTCAGCTTCAGGGCATAGTCTATGTCACTTGTGATGAGCTTCCTCCGTTTTCCCATGTGCATGAATTTCAGGGCATCCTGTCCAATCTCCTTAATGCGATAGCTGACTTCCTCTGCTAAGAGCTGGCAGGCCTCTTCAGACAGCTGAGCAATGCCCATGGATTCTGCCATAGTTTTCATTGACTCTGAGGGCAACACAGTGTTTCTGAACTTGAATTTCTTTGCTTCCGCCATGGTGAAATGCGTACCACTGCCAATGCCTTCTCTAGGGGCAGTGCTTTACCACCTCCCCACCTCTGGGTCTCCCACCACTTGTTCACTCTGGTTCTTTACCTACTCCCAACAGCAGCTCAGGTAGCTGAAGCCACCAGCCCAAAACTCTGCTTCCTGAGGGAGGCTTGATTATCAAGTGATTGGGTGACCAAGATTTGGGAACTCAGAGCAGAAGGGTGGAGGAGAGAGGGGCAGGAATCTGGTTAAGGTTTAGAGAGGGGAGGGTAGGAGCCAAGTCAGATGCCAGGAGGCAGCAGTCTGCTGGGCTCAGAAATCCGAGTGTGTTCTACTCCTCTAGGCCCCTTTTATACCATCCACCCCCAGGGTGGGAAACTTGGAGGGGAGGAGCTAGGAGGGTGGAGTCACTTGAACCTAGTTTGGATTCACACCTCAGGAGACCCTTTGACCTTCTTGATAAACAAGAGGTATCACTGACTCAGAAGTTTGGAAGGACATGGGCTGCCTCCACCTCTGGAAGCTAGATTTGGGCTGAGTAGCCAGATTCTTGGCCACCCTTTTCCATTCTCTCTTTGATTATGAAAAAATGCTAATCTCAGGGACTTCTTTCCAAGTGGCTTGTTTTGCCTCCTTGCTCCTTAGAAGAAACTGGGCCAGAGGAAATTGAGTATCCCTGGCAATGCTGCTGCTCATTGAGCAGTAGTCATTAAATATGATGGCCATACTATGTGTCATTCCCTGTGCTAAGCTTGGGGTACAGATAGGAAAAGAGAGATGCCTCAGACTGGCCTGGTCAGAGAAGACTTGAGATGACCTTAGCTGAATTCCCCCTTGACCTGAAGGCTTTGGGGTTCCTGATGTTACCCTACTCTCAGAGGAGCAGCTTAGGAGACAGAATTCATTCTCTCCTCAATCTTGTTCAGACCCCTTTGATGAGATTTTTTCTAGTCCTAACAGAGTTTAGAAGGACTTAGAGGTACAAACAGAATCTAACACTGGGAAACTCTGCCCTTTCTACTCTGTTAACTCTTTGGCTTATGCT
The DNA here is from genome assembly GCA_028646575.1 of Pseudocheirus occidentalis. NCBI lineage: Eukaryota > Metazoa > Chordata > Mammalia > Diprotodontia > Pseudocheiridae > Pseudocheirus > Pseudocheirus occidentalis. The sequence continues at coordinate 4,150 of JAQQSW010004561.1, forward strand.
CATAGTCAGCAACAGCAGCAGCAGAAGCATCATCTTCATCAGGCAACTCCACATTTCCCAGGATCCCCTGCCTGAGACCCAGATATTTTGTTCAAAGAAAACAGGGCTTGACTTGTCTCCCACCATTTAGAAGTTCTCACCCATTGCACTGGTGCTGGGACCCAAATGAGAAGAGAGGAGGAAGCACTGTGGCAGGCATGGAGTCATATTCACACTTTGTCTTCCTTCCCAGCCTTGAGATTCATCCTAGAGATGGGAGAAGAGTGAGAACTTCAAAGCAAATGAATGGTAAGGAAATAGTATTTCCTTCTGAAGTTTGTACTAGAACATTCTACCCAGATTCTCACTGTGTAGGGAAGAGACAATCACTTAAGACTTAAGTGCCCTCAAATAGCCATTCCCATACTGTCTTAGCAACCACACTAGCACACAAGGTGGGCTGCTGGGACAGGTTTTTGATCTGGTCTTCTAAGGAAAGACAAGTTCAAAGGGTTTAGTAATCTCAATTTAATTCATTAATGCAGAACAAGCAGAGAAACATAGAGAAATTAGCCCAAAGACTGATGAGTCCAATAGGACTCTCTCTTAGTAATCTTGCTCCATAGTTTAACATTTACACTACCAGACCAGGGCAGTACCAACATCTGAGTGGGGGCAGGTACTCCTCAACAAATGGCTATCCAGACTCTCATCCAGGAAATCAATGGTCCGTCCCAGGAGGGAGTCCTAGAGGCAAAATCCCAATCTCTCAGAATATATACAATTTCTCAGATCCAGAAGGCAAGAAAACCTACTGGGCTCAGTGCAATCAGGTGCAAAAGCCTGCCTGACTGGGTATCTTATTGGCAAGGTGAAATACCTGGGAATAGGAGATAGTTATGACCATGGATCCTGGAAAACTCAACTCCAAGATATTCTAACCAAAATCCACTTACATGTACTTATATAGACATACACATATGTATATGATCATCCCCTTCCTGTTTCTGGATGTCCCCAATGAAGGGAGAAAATCATGTATTTCTATGCTTCCTTGGGTTTAGTGTTTCTTCAGTGTATTCCTTCTGTTTTCTCAGCAGCTGCAGCATCTGTATAAGGCAAACAAATTTGTCTCTGTAGGGAGTTTTAATTCTTCTAAACAGTGATGGGAAAGTAAGAGGTTAATGATACATGCTCCTTCCTAACTTCCACAATCTACCACTTTGATATAGATAAGAATTGTAGAATAATTCCCCACTTTGTTTTCTAAGCACCTTCTGATCCAATATTCCCTTTGGTTGCTTAATCCTAAGAAGTTCTCAGGTTATATCACAGAGATTTCAGAATCAGAAATGTAAGAATTAACCAAGACAGAAAAGAAAAGAATTGTGTTTCTTTGCTGTTGACATTTAAGCCTTTCAGGATGTGTTTGACAATGTTCTCAATGTATTTCCTATCAGTCTTTCATGATCATAAAAGAATAAAAGTTTCTACTATTTTGGTGCTTTTCAATTTCCTTTAATTTGGAATCAAATGCTCTTTGCCAGAGAATTTGTTTCACTGCAACACTCTCAGGGCTTTTAGCATCTTTTGCAGGCATCTGGAATCTCATGCCATTTAGAATGATCACTAATGGTGCTTCCTCTAGAACATAAAGCTTTTGCAATGACTGTATCTAATTTGTGCAATCACACAACTCAGTTTCCTGTTCTTCAAAATCATCTACCAGCAGGAGCACAGGCAAGTAGCATTGTTGATTTTCTGAGCAAAAAAAGAATTGTCAGCTGTGTTCTAATATTTCCACAGTCAGATGCTTTACTTTCCAACATTGCACTTGGGGATGTGTTCTTCAGTTCCCAGAGAATATACATTGCTAAGGTCCCTCTCTGACTGTAATGTTAATGGAATCTGAAGATCCTCCATGCCCCTTTGTATTGGTAAGTAAGCAGGTACTTAGCACCTTGTTTCAAGTTAACACCTTGTTTAAGCTATTTAATTAACACAGAAGTAGCTGACACCTTGGGAAGAAGGTGCAGATCTAACAGGAAGGGGCAGAACTGGGAGGAGCAATACTATAGAGAAGGAAGAGCACCATCAAGACAGTCAGAATTTCTCTCAGTGAGTGTTTGTAGGCTGCTGAGACCTTTCTTTTGGGAACTTCTGCTGAGAACTTCCAAGAACTGGTCTGAGGAGCAACAATGAGTGAGAAAGGAGAATCCCTGCTTAAGGAAGCCTGGTCTGTTGTGAAAGCTTGGGAATGTGGGTGTTCACTGCATTAATCATGTGTGCCAACTTCATGGCTACTGTAAAGACTGGCTTTCTGGTTCTGGGACTTGGTTTTCTGGTATTTGAATAAAGGCTTTGGATCCACTCTCTATGTGGAGAGTCTGCTATATTTTGTGATTCACAACTATAGCAATACATTCATAACCACTGTGGGTGTTGTGAATATTGCATTATGATTACACTGACATGGATGATGATAGAATCTGATCACTGCTGCACAGTTTTCCCCAGGGGAATTTGTTGAAGATTCTGTCATCTCTTCAAGTTTTGAATAACTCTCCCTTTTGATAAAAGGTAAAGAATAGTTTTCAGAGGAAAAATAGAAGTTCCACCATGAAACTTTTTGTCCAGATAAAAATATTCCACTTGAGATTTCTAGAATTTGGTGAATTTGGTTTTCTAAGATACGGTCAATAGATGGCAGAACATGTTATGGGACATTAGTAAGTGGAAGAAGCTCTCTCTATATTCCCTTTGATTCTGGTGGAGTTCTGTTACAGCAGTTAACAAGAGATCTTTTGAATTGTTCATTCAAATGCAGTTATGTGGTGACCAATGGCCCTGGGATTGATGTCTTTAAGGACCCAGCTGTTGATCCCAACAAAAGGTCATAAAAGGGGCAGGCTATCTCTACATAGGACACTTACTGGATATTATCTTACCCTTGAGAAAGGAAAAGCAAATCTTGAAGAATGTGGTCATGATCTTCTCCATATTGTCTTCAGGAATGGAAAGGTGAAAAAAAGCTATTCATTTGATGAAATAAAGAAAAATGCCCAGTTGACTGGTGAATTGGAAAGGGTACCTCATTAAGCTTTGTTGTTCTGCTGTGTGTCTTCACCTGCCTGAATACTGTACAGATCTGGAGGTGGGGGGTGGGGGTGGGGGGGTGGATGCAGGGGTATGTGTTTTATGATACATTACAGTAAAATTTTTCATTGGTTTATGGAGACACTGCCCTATTTTACTTTTCTTTCTACCAGTCTTTAGAATATCCCAAACTGGGATATGTAAAAGTTTTAATGATCAAATAAGCTTGGTAGAGCCCTTTGCCAATAGTGATTCAATCTAGTATTGATCTTTTCACAAATACCAAAGAACTGAAAATTTTTCATATCTATCAATATCACAGGGGCGGCTAGGTGGCGCAGGGGGCAGCTAGGTGGCGCAGTGAATAGAGCATCGGCCCTGGAGTCAGGAGTACCTGAGTTCAAATCCGGCCTCAGACACTTAACACAAAAAGCTAGTCGTGTGATCTTGGGCAAGTCACTTAACCCCAACTGCCCTACAAAAAAAAAATATCACATATTGATATTGATATATTGACATATAATTATGACTGCTTTATGTTTATATTTATTTTGTATTTTTGAACAGGCACTATTCTGAAATACATATTTAAACTTTCAATGATTTAAACATCTTTCCAACTATTCATAATTTATGAGCACAAACTTTCAAGAAAACACTTAAAGATGAATGTCATTGTCTTTTGTGCATTAAACAACAAATAAACACAGCCTTAACAGTTGTTTGTGTCATTGTATCATTTGAAAATTAAGAATACAACCAAGTATTCTTTTCTGAATTATCTTGCATCTTGTCACCTATCAGCAGGGACAATCTTGCATGAGGAGAAGAAGACTGCAGATATCCCAGCAGGCTTTAATTAGCTTCAAAAGTGATCATTCTCTCCAAGGAACTGTGCCCACAGAATTTCCTGAGATAGTAGGAAACTAGCCCTCATATCTGCAGTCCACACCACCCAGCCTTTGGCTAGCTCTCCATCAGTGGTCATCATCTCAAGGCCTCCTCCATCCTCTGCCCTATCCTTTCCTCCAGTTCAGTCAAGCTTCACTTTGTTTCTGTTGGTGTGGACTTGATCAATCTTGAAGTTCTAGGGAACAGAACTGAAGTTCCGTGATTAATTTGATTTCAAAAAGATAAGCTCAGGGCATCTCAGTTCTCACCTGTTTCTGCTACTCTGAGACATTTTTACCTTTTTTCTTGTTTTTATCCCCAGCTTAGCACAGTGCCTAACACATATTAAGGCCTTAATGTTTACTGACTATTAATAGATTAGGAGCAGTACTGCCAGCTTTAGAACATCCCAGATTGGGAAATGGCACTTAACTGTATAAAAGGTTTAACAATATCAGAAAAAACAGATTGACATAAAAGTATGACTACTATATGTTTATATTTAATTTATATTTTTTTACAGACACCATTGTGTAAAATATGTTTAACCTTTCAATGATTTAAGCATCTTTCCCAAGTTCTTTTAATAGTCATGGACTCAAAACAAGCAACCATGTGCACAAATGGGCCCCTCGGGGGCTCTTTCAAAGGGAGAGAAAATTGGAGGAGATGACCAAGAATCTGGATACTCAGCTCAAATTTATCTTCCTGATGTCTGCACAGCCCAGATTCTGTTGGCCTTCTGAGTCAGTGCTTCCTTACACCCATCAACAAATGACGAAGACTCAGAGGCATCGAATCAAAAAAACAAGCAAAAAAAGAGCACTCCACTGGCTACTCAAAAATCTGACCACACCTCACTGAATTCAAGGAGAAAAGGAAAAACTCCCTATTACTCCCAGAGTAGGCTGGATGTTTTTGAACAGCTCTTACTGTTTCTGTGAATTAAAATTTTACATTTGTAATTGAATGTATAAGTAAAAAGTTTAGATTCCTAAATTAAGAACAAACTTGGGCGAACATTTTTCTGAAAAATATACGGATAATTAAACCAAGGGAAAAGAAGTTTATGAAGCAAAGGTGCAAATAAAAGTTTGAATCATTATCCTATAAAATAAGGCTGGGATATATTTGAACTGCTATAATATTCCCATATACATATACACATATATTAAAGAATTTGGTAAATAGGTATGTGGCCTCATCATCTGCCTGTCGCTAGATATTTATCTGTATGGAATAAGGTCCTTAAGTGTTTCAAATAAATGTTAGGATAATTAAGTATTGGTACAACTGATTGAGCAAGTTAGCTTTTATTCTATTAATTACTGAAACTGGATTACAAATGTCTACTATGTGAGAAAAAAGTCTCAGTGCAAATGTCTAAAAGGAAGGCAAATTATGGAATATTTTTACTAATGGAAAAGTCAACTTCATTCAAAATTTGATATTATTGTGGAAATGATACCTGTTTATACTATTTGTTCTGTGATGCAAAAATGTTTTATTGGAAGCAGTTTATGGATATGTACTGTTTTGGGATTAATTAGTTATGGATCCTACCAAGGCTTTTTAGGATAACTGGAGTAGGAGTCAGTATCTCTGCTATAAATAAATTCATTTGTGTAACTATTGAACTCAAAGATGGGAAACTTCTATCTGCAAAGTGTTGATAAAGTTGAAAGTTTCTATTTGTGAAGTGCAGACTCAGAGTGGAACTTTCTAAGGAAATAAAAAGATCTGATAATTCTGTATGTAAGATCCATCAGTTTGTGAGGTTTAGCTATTAACCTCCCTTGTTTAAGGCAATATAGTTATGTTAGTAAAGTAAACCAGTCTGGATTTTGTTTTAATATATGTACCAGACTTGTATTTTCTAGGCACACTTGGAGATGCCAGCTCAAGCTGATTACCACCACTGCCTGAAGTCCTGTGCAACACCCCTTGGATGGCACCTGCCAAGTTCTAAACATTGGCTGCATCCACCCCTACCCCCCCCCCCCACCTCTTGAATGATGGACCCCTGTGAGGCAGGGCCAGTGGCACGCCCCTTCTCAGAGTGAAGCAGCCTGGAACTGAGACCTCTGCCCTTTGTCCCCAAATGATTTTGGGTCCCATTTGTTTAAGGGGGGAATGATGGGGAGCTGGGGTACCTTTGGAAAAGGGCATAGGCTCCCATTTAATAAGAGGCCTCAGACCCAGGCCCGATTTTGAATCAGTAAATAAACTAAAGCCTTACCCAGGTCCCAAATTTCTCTGAACATCTCCAATGGCTTCACTTGGGGATATGACCTACCCCAGTTTGTCTACCCAAGTAAGGTGGAATAGGAGATGACTTTAGAGTAATTATGTGTCTTATTATGCTTCCATTTTACTGATGGTGAAGCTCAGTGCCAGAGAGAATAGATACCCTAAGTACGATGAAGACAAAACACAAACAACTTCAAAGTTATGTTTTATTTTCTGATTGACAACAGGCCATGAAATTAATCATCAAGTGTTTTCCTGAAAGTCCGTGCTCATAAAATCATGAAGAGTTGGAAAGACACAAATCACTAAAATTTAAAATATATGTCACACAATATTGTTTGTACAAAATACAAATTAAATAGAAACACAAAGCAATCACAATGATTTTACGTCAGTCTGTTTTGTGTGATATTGTTATATGTAAAAATATTTTTCCATTCTCTGTTATTTGTGAAAGGATTAAGACCAGATTGAATCACACTCTATGGACCAAAGCCCCTAAAAAGCTTACTTCAGCATTAAATCATTTACAGACTAAAGTGCCATTTCCTAATTTGGGATCTAAAGACTAAAAACCATGAAAAACAAAAGGGGGCTGCGTGTCCATAGATCAAAGGAACCTGGAGAGCCTGAATGCCCTGACCCTGCTCTGATGAATTATTTCTAGTCCTAGGCCTTAAAGGTACACACAGAAGGTAACTCTGGGAATCCTTGTCAGTCCTATTCTCTTCAGTCTGGCCTTGAAGTAGCTAATAATCCTCAAGTACTCTCTTCATCTTCACAGTCAGCAGTAGCAACAGCAGCAGAAGCATCATCTTCCTCAGGCAACTCCAGATTTGCCAGGATCCCCTGCCCGAGACCCAGAGATTCTGCTCACAGAAAACAGGGCTTGGCTTGTCTCCCACCATTTAGAAGTTCTCACTCATTTCACTGATTCTGGGACCTAAATGAGAAGAGAGGAAGAAGCCCTGTGGCAGGCATGGGGTCATATTCATACTATGTCTTCCTTCCCAGCCTTGAGAGACTCATCCTAGAGATGAGAGAGAAGTGAGAATAGAGCCTTCAATGAAATGAATGGTGGTGAGAGTATTTCTTTCTGAAGTTTGTAGTAGAACATTCTATCCAGCTTCTAACTGTGTAGGGAAGAGACAAACACTGGAGAATTAATTCCCTTTAAATAGCCAGTCCCATACTGTCTTAGGAACTGCACTAGCATACAAGGTAGGTTGCTGGGACAGGTTCCTCATCTGTTCTACTAAGGAAAGAGAGCTTCCAAAGGTTTAGTAATCTCACTTTAATTCAATAATGTGGAACAAGGAGAGAAACAGAGAGAAATTAGCCTAGAGACTGATGAGGGACCACCAAATAGGGCCCTAGAGAGTTAGTAATCTTGATACATACTTTAACATTTTATTAGGAAAAGGAAAGGTCATTTGGTCATCTCTTCGACCAAAAAGGAATTATAGCTCACAGTTTCTATACTGGAAGGGATGGTTGAATTTTGTTTCCACAGAAATTGTGATACATAATTTGCAAAACCTAAGGAAAGGAGCCATAATTGTCAATGTCTCTCACTTGTTAGTTACTTCAGGAAATAAAAACTGTGGTGGGGAACATAGCCCTGAAGTTGAGAGAACATACTCTCTTTGTTCCCCGAGAAGGCCTTTTTCCAGTGTCAAAAAACTGCTAGGCCAGGTGAAGCTCATTAAGGATGAGGCCCTATTCACCCAAGAGCCAATCTTAGATAATGGGACATTTCTTATGGATATCCAACCTTGAGTCTTCAGCTCACTTTTGTCAGCTCTTATCACCTGACAACATTCATTTCTCCTGCTATGGAGATCATAAAATCTGGAATGAGATTAAAAGTATTCGTGGCTTGGCATTTCTTTTTGGAAGGACACTTATTACTTTCAAAGGAGACATTTTTTTTGCTCTTTGAAAAGTCATCTCAATTAATACATATGAATAGTCCACCCCAGAAATCCTGCTTCACAGAAGGGAAATGAAGCTGTGATGCATTTTACTATTAGAAAAATGTTTAAAATATTTACAAGAAAAGTTAAACAAAACCAGAAGTAAAAACACTGAATTAGGAGGAGGCTAGGTGGCAAAGTGAATAGAGCAGTGGCACTAGAGTCAGGGGGACCTGAGTTCAAATCAAATTTTAGACACTTAACACTTATTAGCACTGTGACCTTGGGCAAGTCACTTAACTCCAATTGCCCTCAAAAAGCAAAAAACAAATAGTAGAGGAAATGCTTTGGTTTCTGACAAATAGCTATTCCAGTGACTTAGCTAATCAACTTCAGAGAAGGATTTTAAAATAAAAGTACACAAATTAAAATCGTGTTCATCTTATGGATCCAAAGAAAAAAGGCAATGGTGGTGGTGATGGGTATAGTAGAGATGTGAAGGGACACTACTAGAAGCTTACCAGTCTACTCTAAAGGAAACAGCCTTTTCTCCTGGGCAGTGAAATGTGACCAAAGGTAAATAACATTAAGACAATCCTTGCACTGAAGGCAGGAAATGCTCTGACAGAGTCAAACTCCTCTGCACTCAGGCCCAGGGGTAAAGTAGAATCGTCTTCTGACTTTCTCTGGGGAGCAGCACTAGCTCCTTTGTATTCTCCCTGAACCCTCAGGACAGTGGGCACAAATCTAGTCACTCCTGCCTTAGGACTGGTGATCTGTGGCTTGGCACTGAGGGCTGGTGGGCAGTCAGACTCCCTCTTTCTCTTTGTAATTGTTGTTTTTCTTTCTACTTTCCATTTCAGATCTTAACTCCCCATTAAGATTTTGTTGTAAATTCTTTTCCCCTTTTGAACTTACTTTTTATTTTTGAAAGCAGCCCTTAATGCAAATCTGCAATTAATGCAGATCCTGACAGACTGCAGTCAGCAGTGTCTCAAAAAATGTGTGTGTGTGTGTTTCCAAATTCAGCTTGTTTTGTTTCTCCTTAATTTAGCTCCCAGTTTTCAAGTTTAACCCCCCCCCCCCCACTCCTCTCACTCCATAATGTGGAAATGAAATAGCATTAATTCCCTAGTCCAGTGGCTGCAGAGGTCCCTGCAGAATCTTCTTGGGAATGCAGGAGCTGCTCTGGGAGTGTTCCCACAACTGCTGCACAGAGCATCCCAGGGACCAAAGCCTCCAGTCCTGGGGCTCCTTCACATCTTCTTCAGCAATCGCCAGGAATGCCATGTGTGAAATTTATTATAGGCCATCTGCAGCATCTCTTCTATGTGACTGACCAAATTTGGGCTTAAATACTGTCTCTGAATCTTTTCTTGGAATGGGCAGAGCTTCATAGTTTGGAATCGGTCCAAATTACTCTTCAACTTCACCATGTTTTCTTCTTGGGATGCTGTGTTAATGGGAAAACAGGACCAGAAATGCCTGAGCAGGTTCCCCACAGCCATGTTCAAGTGTTTGAGTTCTAACCAAATGTCATTTGGCACCATCTGGTTTATGGCTTGCTGTGGTCTTCCCTCCATAAGTGCTCCCCCAGGGGATAGGGTTGGGATAGCACTACTTGCAGCACCACTTGAAAGAACCTGCCTTAGTCTGGGTTTGTAAGTTTCCATCTCTTGCTTAGTACTCCGAAAACAATTGATCAGATCCTGACTTGTTGCATATTGGACAGCCTGAATTGGAGTTGGGCCATGATAATACCTCTCTGACTTCTTCAGGCTTAGTGCAACTACTTTAATGCCATTGTTTCCCCCCAAGTCTTCCTATTCAGCGGATTCCTGTAACTTCATCTTTTTGACTGGTGGCTGAGAGAGGTCTGAATCCAGAGAGTCCCCATCTGTGCTGCTGTTTTCAATGTTGTGATCATTTTGTGCTTCATGTTTCCTAAGACTTGCTGCCAGGACCATAGCACTATGATAGTTAACTCTCTTGATGATTGCAGCATTGCCTGTCTCCTTAATGGATTTGGAACAATTGGAAGTAGATGGTCCAGGAGAAACTCCGTAGCCCTCACCCAATGATTTATCCTCCAGTGCTGTCAAATCTAGTAATGGGTTTTTCACTCCAC
>JAQQSW010004562.1:0-14408 GCA_028646575.1 Pseudocheirus occidentalis
TTTTTTTCTTTAAGTTAGAAGCAAACATTGGCCACCTGGAGATTTTCTAGGCTATAGCTTCTGTGTGAGAGCTAAAACAAGCCCCATAGTCCAATGGATTAAAAGTATACTTCTGAAGCTGAGATTATAAATAAAAATAAGTATCTTAGTGCCTATTAATGGAGAATAGACAGTAACTGAAGGAACGGCATATCCAAGGTGGTTGCATTACCACTCGACTCCCATGACATCTGTGTGAATCAACAAGAACTCACAACTTTTAGGGCCCACGTTGACCTCTCACTTCCTGGAGCTCCTAATAGTGATGACTCACTTTTCTATATAGAACATTAAGATTTACAAAGTGTTCTCTCTGAGGGGGTTGCAGAAAGTATTATTCCCACGTCATAGATATGGAAGATGAGGCTCAGAATTTAGGTATCTTGTCTGTGGTTCATACAGTTAGTATAGAAACCTAAATTCAAATCCAGGTCTCTTGACTGGCTGCAGGTCCAGTGTTCTGTCTACTATCCTGGTGCAGAAATTCTATCTGACATTTCTACAGCATTTACAGTTTATACTACATAACTGAATATCCTAGTGTTGTAAGATCATAGATTTGAACCTGGAAAAGAGTGCAGAAACCAACAAGTCTGTTCTTCCCATTTTGCAGTTAAGGAAACTGAGGCTGGGAGACATTAAACAATTTACCCAGGATCATGCAGCTTTTAAGTATCTGTGGAAGGACTTCGGTTCAAACCTCCCTGATTGTAAGTCTAGAACTCTACCCACTATGTCAGTTATATTGTTTGCTGCTGTTAGATGAGTGCCTGTCTTATTAACTCAACTAGATTGTGAGCTTCTTGTGGTCTAGGATTCTGATACCCATGTCTTTTGTGGCCTCTATCCCTTATTTTAAACATCAAATACTGTGCTCAGCAGCAACATAGTTTTAAAAATCATTTGAGGAAAGGGAAGTGAATTGTGTAGAGTACTCATAAGTGAATGTGCAAAGACACTGCATTATCTCTTGGACAGATTTCTTGTCAAAGCCATGATAGAATTAAGTGCTTGTTCTTCTTTGTACCCCCCACAGTGCCGAGTCTAGTGCCTTGCCAATTATAAAAGCTTAATAAATATTGATTTGACAGACTATATAATGAGTCAGAGAAAATGAGTCTATCTAGTCTTACAGAGAGTTTTTTCTTAAAACTACCTGCTCATTAAAGATTAATGCTGTAATGGGATAAATTAAAAGTCTTTCCAATAAGATCAGGGGTGAAGCAAGATATCTATTATTACCACTATTTAATAATATACTAAAATGCTAGCAATGGCAACCAGATAAGAAAAAGAAATTGAAGAAATAAGAGTAGGCAATGAGAGAAAAAAATAACTATCACTTTGTGTAGATATGATGGTATACTTAGAGAACTCAGAACAGTCAACTAAAAAACTAGTCAACACAATTAATGACTTGAGCAAATTTGCAGCATATAAAATAAACCCACACATATCATCAGCATTTCTATATATTACCAAAAAACCCTAGAGAAAGATAAAGAAAGAGAAATTACATTTAAAATAACTACAGAGAGTATAAAATACTTGGGAGTCTACTGGCTAAGACACACATAGGAACTATATAAACACAGTTGAAAACACTCTTCATGCAAAGAAAAACAGCTCTAAATAATTGGAGAAATACTAATTGCTCATGGGTAGGCCAAGCCAAGATAATAAAAGTAATAATACCACCTAAGTTCATGTACTTGTTCAGTATCCTACCAACCAAAATATGAAAGAATAACTTTGAAGAGCTAGAAAAAAATAATTACAAAATTTATCCAGAGGAACAAAAGGTCAAGATTATCAAGGGAATCAATGAAAAGAAAAGGGAAGAAAGTGGGCCTAGTAGTACTGGATCTCAAACTATATTACAAAGTGTTAATCATCAAAACAATTTGATACCACCTAAGAGTCTTTGATGGAATCATTTAGGTACACAACATACAGAAGCAGAAAAGCACAGTAGTCTACTGTTTTATAACAGACTCTTAAGTCTGTTATAAAAGAATCTAACAATTGGACCAATAATTCACTATTTGACAAAAACTGCTAGGAAAATTGGAAAGTAATCTGGCAGAAATTAGGCATAGATGAACATCTCACACCATATACCAAGATAAGATCAAAATGGGTACATGTTTCAGATATAAAGGGTGATATAAGCCAATTACAGGAGCATGGAAGAAATTACTTGTCAGATCTATGGAAAGAGTTTGTGACCAAACAAGAGACAGGAGGTAAAATGGATAATTTTGATTACATAAAATCAAAAAGGTTTGCACAAATAAAAAAATTCAATCAAAATTAGAAGCAAAACAGTAACCTGGGACAAAAAAAGTTTTGCAGCAAGTTTCTCTGATAAAGGTCTAATTTCTCAAAAATATGGAGAACTAAGACAGATTTCTAAAAATGAGTCATTCCACAATTGATAAATAAGCAACAGAAATGAACAAACAGTTTTCAGAAGACGAAATCAAGCAATGCAGAAACACACATTGAAACAACTCTGAGGTACTATTTCATACCCATCAGACTGTTTAACATGACAGAAAAGGAAAGTGAGAAACATGAGAGAGAAATGCTAGTGGGAAAACCGGTATACTAAGGCATTCTTGGTGGAGCTGTGAACTAGTCAACCATTCTGAAGAACAATTTAAAATTATGCCCAAAGGGCTATAAAATTGTGGGCACCCTTTATCCCCAAAATACCACTACTAGATCTATACCCTAAGGAGAAAAAAGGGAAAAGGACCTATATGATGGGAGATCTTTTTGTGATGGCAAAGAATTGGGAAGTAAAAGGATACCCATCAACCGGGGAACAGCTGAACAAATTACAGTATATGAATGCGATGCTGAACTGTGAGAAATGATGAAGATTAACCTGAGAATACTTATAGAAATTGATGACAAGTGAAGTGAGCAGAACTAGAACAATCTACACAGTAACAGCAATATTGTACAGATAATCCACTACGAAAGACTTAGTAACTGATTAAGGCAATGATCTACTGCACCTCCAAAGGACTCATAATGTAAAATGTTATTTGCCTCAGGATAGAGAACTGATGGACTCGGAGTGTAGATTGAAGAATATTTTTCCTTTTTTCTTGCCTTTTTAAAGAACGTGACTAATGTGGAATTATATTTTACATGACTTTTTATGTATAATTGCTATCATTTTTCTTGCCTTTCCAATGGGTGGGGGAGGGATAGAGGAATAAAGAGAATTTGAAATTGAAAATTAAAATTAAATTTTAAAAAATGATTGGTCATTTCACTGAACTAATTATACATTTCCTGGACATTTTTTCAAGGCAAAGAAGTAACACGATGTAAAGGATAGAAATCCTGCGTTGGAGTAAGAAATACTGGAGTTCAGATCCTGCATCTGGTCCATACTGATTGCGTGACCCTAGGAAAGTCATTTAATCTCTCAGTGACAAGCAATTTCTAAGACTATAAATTTCTGAAAACATGCAAATCTGTGTAAGCGGAGAAAGTTTATTCATCAAGACTTCCTTACCACAGATTCAATTCAAAAACAAATAAAGTCTCAAGCCCATTGCCATGCATAAGTCATGTTGGTAACATGGTGGTAACATCCTAAAACCAATTCAGACCCACTTTGTGTCTTTCCTTTGTCCCTTTGGTCACCTGAAATTCTGATTCTGCATTTTCATCTTTGGGTTAGCCTCAGCAGAAGTGATTTAGCATCATGAGAGTTATTGTTGACTTGGATTCCATGAAGTGTGGGTTGCACATTTGGCAAAAATGTTGAGTCTGAAGAGCATTTTACATTTTCCTAAAAATTAATGCTTTGATATTTCTAAAACTTTACTTTGTTCAATATTTGTAGAGACTCATGAAGATAGTCAAGGATTTGGCTACCAAAATTTGATCAGTCTTGATAACCAAATATTCCAAAACTCCTAGGGATTGAAGGGACTTCATGGCAATAAGACTTGGGGATGACTGAAGAAGCCACCTCTTGGTCTCAGTGTCTTCTCCTGAGATGCAAAGCACTGAGGGTCTATGCATCTGAATGTTGGACACATTTCACAAGCATCCTTTCCAGTACCATGCTTGAGATCTTCCTGCATCACACAAATTTCCTGTAGCTCTTCCTCTTGGAATTGGCCTCAGGGGAATTTTACCACCAGCCCTACATTCCATTATTTTCTAAAGCCCAACTGATCACCAAACCCAACTCAGAGATTATTGAATCTAAACAGAATCTTAGAGATCACCTAACCTATACTCTCATTTGATAGATAAGGAAATTGAGGGCCAGAGAGGTCAAGTGATATGATTATTACTGAGCTAGTTTGTGGAGGAGCTGATACTTGGACCCAAGGGTAGTATTCTTGAACTACACAATATTAACTTGAAATATCCTATTTCCTGGACCCTCCTCAGTCTGAGTTTATAGATCTATCACACCGGATTCTTAGTTATCTTTTTTGAAGCAAAATATTGGCATATGTGCAGAGTGCATCAGCATCCAAGGCTGATATAAATTCTCCACGTGAAAGAGGATGGAAAGCCTGCTTCTAGGAGACTCATAATAGTATGTAATGGAAATACGTTGGAAAAATTGTAATATAAATAGGTTTTCTGTAATTGGTTCATTTTATTGCCTTCTTTAGTTGCAATCAACATACTTCATTTTCTCTCTCCACTACTATATGTCAGGATACTCTCCAAACTCAAACAATATGTTTTCTAGGATTATTGACGAAGAAAGAGAAAATATGCAAATTCAGGAATAATACACTAGGGTAAGGCTATCAAAAGTGAACAAAAAGAAAACATCAGAGATTTAGCAGCTCCTAAACCTAATCCTGAACTATTTTTCCTAGTCCTAACTTGGCCTACTCAGATCCCTTCTAGGCCAGAGCCTAGACTCCCTCATTATCCAAAGATAAGCCTGATCTTTGCAATTCCAGAACAGAGCAAAGACAGATTTGAGGTTCATCTATCTAGAGGAGTTAAATCAAATTCATTTACACATCTTACAATAGTGAACTTACTTTCAATCAGTCAGGAAATCTCTTCACCCATACTACTCTATAACTTTTAACTAACAATATATACCCCAACCCAGGCAAGGAAAAACATGGGGGGGAAACCTGAATAATAAATACTATGGAAATATTTTTAAGGACCAACCACCAAATAAAAAGGGGAAGTCAATTTAATATTCAGGTTATTCCCACCAAAGTTCACAAAAGATTATTCTAAGAGCATAATACCACAGGAATGACTGGCAGATTTCTGTCTTCTCTGTTCTCTTTTTTATAAAAAGTTACAAGAGATTCCATTATTCTACACTTCTTCCTGATTACATCATTTCATACATCTTCATAACAAGTCTATTGTTATGCAAATTCATTTGATTACATTATTTCATACAGTCTTGCTAACACAATTACTCTCTGGTGCTGAATACGGAACAGGACATTTAGTTGCTATAAAAGCATTGATTATTGTCGCGGCTGATGCAGTTTTGTTTTCCTTGATTCCATTTATCTTCATCATGAATATCATTGATCATAGAGTTTATCCCTAGATCAGGTGAAAGATTAGGGGAGAATCTCTCTTTGACCTTTATTTCCTGTACTTTTTGCTTGTTTAATCCGGCTGTTTGTCCCCTCCCTTCCTTAATGTCATGGATAGTTCTCTGGATAGTTCTCACCATACATGAACTTTTGAGTTCAAGTTTATGCCATCACTGACTAATATGTCTAGTGAATATCTAGCTCTTCAACAAATATGTGCAGTAAGCATACCCAAGATGGGAGGCAGCCATCACTACTTGTTTGGTTTTTTTTCCCATCTTTCCTCTTCTCACTTTTTCAGAAGTGTGTCAGCCCCCAGAGTGGGGCTGGGTCCACCTCAGTTTCTCCCTCCCTAATATTATATATCAGCAGGTAGTCATTGCCTAAACCAGGGGTGGGTAACCTATGGCCTCAAGGCCACATGTGGTCTTTTAGGTCTTTGGGTATGGTCTTTAGATCGACTCTAAGTTGCAGAGAACAAATCCTTTTATTAAGGGGTTTTGTTCTGCTAAGTTTGGATTCAGTCAAAGCTCTGCACTTGAGGATCTAGAGGGCCACATGTGGCCTTGAGGCTGCAGGTTCTCTACCCCCAGATTAAATCTTGAAGAGGTGACCACTCTCTCAACCATTATTTCTATTGAATCATTGAGCACTTTTGCTAGTTGGTGGGAATTTGTCTGTTTCTTTTGAACTGTGATTGTTTCCTTGGAATTTTGCTCATTAACTCCTATTCCTCTAGTCCTCCCCATCTAGGCTCTAGTTGTGAGTGCAGCTGCCATGGGGATCTGAAGAGTCAGTGGATCTGTACAAAATATGACTAATCATTAACTGTGTTAAAAGCTAGCACAAATGTTTTGGCAGGGAGTAAGAAAGTGTAAATGGATGTGGGTGTCAGTGCCTTAATGTCCAAACTAGTCTTAGTCTTTCTCTAACCTTTGTTTCCATATGCTTGTTTCTGATTTTTGAAAGGAATTATCTACATAAAAAAGTCTTTAGTAACTTCCATTCATTTCACAGGTCAAAACTTCTGACTATGTGTCTCCCTGCCTTAGAATAAACTCTACCTCCAACTCTATAAAGAGAAATAATGTCTAATGCTATAAAGAGGTCTCAAGGCTCATTTCCATTCCTTCAAAAGGAGTGGAATCTGGGAATAATTATAACATCAGATTTGTAACCCTGAATGTAGATGAGTTAGCATAGATACACTCTAACAAATGGACCTTGTGATATGATGTAAAGAACACTGGCTGTCAAGTCACTTGTGAATGAGAACAAAAGATTTGGGTTCAAGTTCTGCCTCTAATGCTTCTTACCTTGGGCAAGTTACCACCTCCTTCGTCCTCAGTTTCCTCACTGTGAAACTGGCCAGAATGATTCTTTTGGGAAGGCAAACTAGACCATCTTCTGCCCCAATTCTAACCTAGCCTTAGACAAACTAAGACCTGGAAAAGACCTTACCTTAAAAAGGCCAAGGTCAACACATGGCAGCACTTAGTAGTAGGAAAGATGGCTCTTTTTAGCAAACAGCTACAAAGATGCCATTGAGCAATGTCACAGTCACAGTGCCCGTCTATGTGTCAAGCACCATCAGTGCCTGGCCTTTCTGGATTCTCAGACTGGAGTGACCCAGAGCAATAGTTAAATCAGGATGAAAAAAACAACACTGTGGTCCGGGACTGGCACCAGTCCTGGTATTCCTATCCTTCTGGGTACCGACAGAAAAAGCGCCAGGTTCATCTTCTTGAAGATCCTCCACTCTCCTCATCCACCAAACCAGATATGGAGGGGACTCTGAAGAAGGAAGGATTAATTTCTCAGGCTGGAATCAGCTCAAGGGCCCTGATACACACTAACCTAGGAAAGTAGGTTACCCAAGACTGTGGAGCTAATGGTGATCACCTGGTCAGGTCTCAGATTACCAAGAGTGGGGCAAAGAAAAAGACCCTGGAGTTCCAGGATGAATATTAGGACTAGGTGTGTGACCATGAGGAAAATAAACCCAAGCCCAATCAGGGCAAGGGCAAAGGCAAGGCTAAAGGTGTAATTGGCAACCTCCAGGAAGTGGGAGAAAGGTTATCCAAGAAGACTGGCCATCAGAGGGAGATGTCAGATAATGAACCTGTTTTTTAACTCTGCTGAAAGTCAGTCTCCAAAATACTCACTGTACTCTTCTTCTTGACCTAGACATTCAGCCCTAAAGTGAGGTGGAATCTAATAGGCCGCAATCCAATGCCCCCAAGTTCTTGAGTCACAAATGAGTCACTCAGATACCCCTCCTCTTCTCAGACACTTGCTAGCAGCTGGTAAGGGCTCAATGCTTTTGATTCCTGAGTCTTCTGTCAGCTGTCTGGCAGTGGAGAGGTGCAGGGCATGGAAGCAGAACATGGGAGTGCTCTCTGAGGAACCCTTCCTGCTTGATCCTAAGAGAGGACTTACCACACTGTTACATTGGAGTTGAGGTATCTTTTTTTTAAGTTCTTGTATTCCAGACATTAGTATAATAAATATTTTATATTGGAAAAAAAAACCCTCAGCAATACTGTCTTCTTCAGGTATGTGAGTTCAAATCCCACTGCTGACAGATGTTTGAAGGTCAAAGTTTAGCATAGTACCACCATTGCACTAGACATACCTCCATTACATGTGGCATTCTATCTTCTCTCTCTGGTTTTGCGGTCTGTCCCCAGCTCCACTTATTAGAATCCCTAGTGTCCCTGAAAGCTCAGCTCAAATGTTACCCAGCTTATTTGATCCCCCTAGTTGCTAGTGCCCCCTCCCCCAAATGCCTTTATATTGGTTTTGCAACTAGATTGTACATATTCATATAAGTACTCTTGTATCCTTATTAAAAGTAAACTCTTTTGGAATACTTGTGTGCTCCAGAAATGGTAAAAAGAATGGTTTCAGAAAAAACCTGGGAAGACTTATATGAACTGGTGCAAAACAAAGCAAACAGAACCAGGACAACGTTGTACACAGTGATAGCAAAGTTGTAAAGAGAATCAACTGAAAAACTTATTAACTCTGATCAATACAATGATCTACCACAATTCCAAAGGACTCATGATGAAAAATACTATCTGCCTCCAGTTAGAGAACTGGTGGACCCAGGGTGCAAAATGAAGGTTTCTTTTTTCTTTTCATTCATTTTTTCCCCCTCACTCCCAAACACAACTACTAAAGAAATCTGTTTGCATGGCTTCATATGTATAACAGGTATCAGATTTCTTGTCTTCTTAATGGGTGGGAGAGGGGGTGGATAAAGGGAAAGAACTTGGAAACTAAAAATAAAAAAGAATTAGAAAAAAAGAATACAAAAAATAAAGACCAAGGTCTCCCACTGCATCTGGGGCCATTTGCAATCGTCTTCGCCTATGTCTTGCCACTGAACTCTGATGACTCTGGAGGAGAGAGTGAGGCAGATAACTTTGCACTGCTCTGCCTCACTTAAATCCAATTCACTTACAAGTCAAGATATGACCTTCCTGACATAATTGGTCCTCTTCAAGAACAAAGGAAAAACAATAACAACAACAATAATCTGTGAATCTAGGAGTTTAGGCTACATGACCTCTGAAGTCCTTTCCAGCACAAAAAATTTATGATTTTTTTTATCCATTTGGTAAAATGACCCATGTGGTAGGATGGAAAGAATATTGATTTGGGGGTCTGAAGACCTAGGTTCAAATTCCACCCTGACATTTACTGTCTATGTCATCTGGAGCAAGTCCCATCACTTTTCTAGCATTTCATAGCTAAAGAAGCTATGAGAGGAATGTACTAGATGGCCTCTGAGACCCCTTTCTGATTTAAATTATGATATCATGATCTTAATTCTGGAGAATGTAGTAGCTGCCACCATAGCACAAAAGATAACCAGGGAAAGGACACAAAGACATCCTATGTTCCTGACAGAGTCAAAGAAAACTTCTAAAAGAAGTTCCTCCCAAAACCCATACAATGCATCTGGGCCCTTCTTCAAACCTTTAAAATTTTTCTGGATCTTTGCTCCTCTAAACACAAACTAATTATGCCAAAGAGAACAGGACTGTGACTAGTCTTGCAACCCATAGGAAATAGAAAATGATCTGTCTCTTTAAAAATTCCAGGTACACACCCCCAACCTCATCCCTCAAACCCCAACTCAGAACCCTGGTATAATCACTTTGCTTCTCACTTCCTCTGCTCACTTTGATCATCTAGGTATCCCCAATCTTCATACAGCTACATAAATAGCTTGCCTTTGTAAAAATTTTCTTAAGGTGAAGACAGGAACTATTTTAACTATGAATTTTAAAAATAATGATGGAATACTAAAGTAGATAAACTTATTCTCCTCCCACTGTTCTAGACACTTGAAGGCCTTAAAGACTGGTATCATTAACCATTAAAACCTAATACTGATTTGTATTTTTTTTATATGAGAGGAAACATAGTGCAGTGGAACTTAGAAGTAGACATAACATTAGCTGAGAGAGTACAAATCCTGGCTGCATGTCTTGTTATATGATGTTGGTCAAGAAAGTTCACCTTCTATTTATTTGTAAAATGGTGAAGGTGGACTAGATAAACTGCAGTTCCACTTGGAGCTCAAAACCCTATAAATCATATATTAGACACTAACAGTTGATTTAGAGCAGCAAAGTGGCACAGTAGATCTATCCTGAGCCAAGCCTGGAATCAAGAGGACCTGAGTTCAAATCTGGATAGATGTCTGACCCTAGGCAAGTCACTTAACCCTGTTTGTTTTGGTTTCCTCATCTGCAAAATGAGCTGGAGAAGAAAATGTCAAACCACTCCAGTATCTTTGCCAAGAATCTCAAATGGGCTCATGAAGAGCCAGATACAATTGAACAACAGCCGATTGTAGGAACAGGACAAAGGTTTGTTGATTGCATGCTTTGTTGTTCCTATGCTTCGCCTACAAAATGAAGGAATGTGGAACAGAGGACATGAGGTAGTCTTAATGTCTCCCAATGGTTCCACCTGGCTTTGCTCATTTTTGTCTTCTCCTATCCCTTCATTTGCAAAGCAAGCCCCAAAGGATCTTGGAAAGGCTAAGGGAAAATGCAGTACCCAAGATGCATGCAGTCCTGGGATATTACTTTAGCAGAGCCCCTGCTAGTGGAATCTCTATTCATTACACATGAGTTACATTTACAGCAGTTCTCAACCTGTGGGTTGCGACCCCTTTGGGGGTCAAATGGGGTCGCCTAAAACCATGGGAAAACACATATTTCCGATGGTCTTAGGAACTGACACTGCTCCTCTATCCTTTCCAGGCAGGTCCGCCCACCGGCAGATATGCCCACATACAAGTATTAAAGGATCCCGGCATCAGGAAAGTTGAGAAACACTGAAGGGACTTTCTAACCAGATAAGTCAGATAATTGTCTAATGCACTAGACTGAAAAATGTGATTCAGCTCCAGACCTAGGAGTTTAAAGTAAGAGATTTAATCTTACGCCAGAAAATCTCTAACTGGTCTTTGCTGGGAGCTCTTAGTTGGGTATGATAGATAGAACAAAAGGTTAACATCCTTCTCTTATGGAGAGGATTTCCAATACCTGCATTTCAGCAAGTTGAAGTTGAGATGGCCATCAGGTGATCTTGAACTAATAGAACTCAACAACTTGTATCACAGAGAAGCTTTATACCCATTGGGTCCAAAAAAGATGCTCAGTGGAGATTTTCCTGGAAAAATCAAAAAGAGCATAGCCATATCTAGGCATCAGCAATGAAGCCTTAAGTTTTGGAGGTTTGAATTACCTGGGACATGCCTGAGTCCTGGCCACACGGTCCTTTCTAGGTGCACTCCATATTTTTGTCTTGGATGCCAGGCTTCCTGACACGTATTCCTTCAAGCGTGTCCCCTTGCCATAAGTATTTCTACTATTCCCACTGAGGGCATATGAATTTGTTCAAGTATTCCCCAGTCTTCTGAAAGGAATTTTCCAATGATGCTTTTCTTACTATGTTATCTCAAGAAATGGTTTTGCATTGAACCAACTATGTTCCCTTTCTGACCAGTCAAAGTACACACATCTGAGGATACTTATAATCTATTTTTGAGGTGATAAAGACCTAGAACACATTGAACCTGTGGTAATTTCTTTGGGTCAAACACCTGCAAGAAGAATAAACCCTAGGGCTTATACTGGAATGATATTTTTCTTCAAGAAACAAATGAATCCAATATAAGAAAACATCAATGACAAAATGGAAGCACTGGACTGAATTTTTTTGTATGTCTTTTTGCAATGTTTTTTGCATTGCACTGCAATCCTGGTTTCTTTGCCTAGTACTATGTAACTCAGTTCCAGTTCCCAAGGCTTCCCTTTCCCTATGAACAATTTAACAATCATTAGGAAGAGTCACACCTCTAAAATGTACCCAGTGTTTTCACAGCTCATTTTCTTTTTGCTGCATTGCATCCTTATATAACACCATTGATATAAAGGAAGAAAATTCATTGACTAACTGCCTGCTAGAGTGGTAACCCAGTCTCATTTCTATAACTGGAAAATTATGCACTGAATCACAGAGCTGGATGAGATTTTGAGAGGTCACTTATGTCAGAGCCTGTATAAATGCAGGAAGTGAAGAGAGGCAGAGTTGAGAGGATCCAGCACCTGAGCATAGCCGCCCATGAGCACAGAATATACTAATATAGCTGACCAGCCATGACAATTCTAGGTCTGGTTCCCATGTGGTTTGATCTCTATTTAACCCTCAGTTCCAGTTCCCTGGTGATAGTTCTTGGATCTCCCTTGTCAGTGTCCCTACCCTCTGCTTCCCTGCTTTCTCCCCTGCCTGATCTCTTCATTGTGACTCATTCTCCAATGTACCTCTGCTTATGAGGTGTGTGAACTATGACTGGTTTCTGAGATTTCCTGCAGCCGCAAGGTCCCAGCAATAGCCTCACCAATCCACAAGAGCACATTCACAAGTCTTTCTCTTGCTTTTTTCTTTGTCTGTGAGATCCCATATCTCAAATCACTGTTACACTTCTTTTCTCTTCTTTGTTCTCTTCCCTCCTTAACCTACATCCACAATAAAAGTTTGCTCAATTTTGTAACTGCTTGTGCATTTAGCTTGTACTAAATTAATTAGGAAATAGAGGAAGAATGGAGATAGATATTGGAGAAATAAAGGAGAGAAGAATGGGCATTTAATAGTGTTTATCAAACTGAAGATGAGAGAAGGCAAGTCTTGGTAAAAAGGAAGAATTGATGTAGGAAGGGAAGGAAAAAGAATCCTTATTTTACAGTAGAGTGAACTGAAGAAGACAGAGGTTAAATAACTTGCTTGGGGTCACACAGCTTGTGAAGATCTGAGGCCAGATTTAAACTCGGATCTTCCTGACTTCAGATCTAGCACTCAATTCACTGCACCACCTAACTGCCTCAAAAGGGAATAAGGCAAAAGAATAAAGACAATGGGAAGGTGAAGTAAAGGCTGTAGTTTGCCTTCATGGTATGATTAATTAGATATAAGGTTGTTCAAGAATGTCTCCTTCACTGGCTTGACATGACCATTCAAACAGTTATAAATCTGCTTATATATGCTACCACAGAGTTCACATTTCTCTGTCTTATCTATGAGCTACAGAATCGATAAATGACAAAGACAACAAATCTTTCCATTTCTGCCTTCCCAACATTCTTGCATCTGATGCTTTGTCTCTGCTTACACAGCCACCGTCTTGGTTCAGATCCTCATCATTTCTTGACTCCACTATTACAATGGCCATTATCTCTCTGCCTCAATTCTCTTCACACCCAAGGCCATCCTCCACACTGCTCAACCAAAGTGACTTTACTTAAAACTCATTTGTATCATTCACTCCTCTACTTAATAAACAGTAATAGCTCCCTATTGCCTCAAGAAGCAAATATAAATCCCTTTGCTTAGCTTTTAAAATCCTTCAACTACCTTGCCCCAATCTATCTTTCTAGCCTCATTACACATTACTCCCACTCTTCCCCTCTGTGATCCAGTCAGATTTGCCCTCTCTGTCCTTCATATCTAACACAGTGTCTCCTGTGTCCATGTCTATGCAATGACCATTCCAAATGCCTGGAATACACTCCCTTTTTACCTCTAAGTCATAGAATCCCTCTCATTCATCAAGATGCAACTCAATTACTACCTTCTAAGTGAACTCTTTCATGATTCCCTCAACTGCCAGCACCTTTCCTCTCAAACTACCTTGTAGTCAACTACTTTGTTTTCCTTTGTATTTATTCTCTTCATATTTATATATGTGTATTGTTCTCTTTATATTTATTCTTTATATACTTATATATGTCCTTGTTCTCTTCCCTATTAGCATATAAGTTCCTTGTGAAAAGGGATTGTTTCATTTATTATATTTCTTTAGTCAACACCTTGTACTTTTTCTGCATGTAATTGGTCCATAAAAATGTTTGTTGATTGCTTAATTATTGCTAATCTGTTCTGAGCTAGGTGTAATGGTAATTAATTTGTTTGATCAGATGTTAAGTAGATCCTAGTAACCTAGTGTTAAGTATAGAACTCTGTCCATTGGTGAAAAGGTATGAATTCCCCTGATGAAAAAGTGTGAATTTCCCTGTTGACGTGGAAGAATGCCATTGGACTTTGTTTGTTGGTGGCCTGGCTGATCCTTGAGTTCCAGGCAAGAGAAGTCCTGAAGGGTTTGAGGTGTGCTGAACCTTGTGAACTTCAGTGTGTGCCGTGGATTGCCTTGAGGACTGGACAAGGACCTGGGAGCTGTTCATCCCTGAGGACTGGATGAGAACCTGTAAGCTTTCA
>JAQQSW010004563.1:0-14408 GCA_028646575.1 Pseudocheirus occidentalis
TCCATCCCACACCTGCACTCCAGTATATTTTTTATGCCTCTTCCTGTGGCACAATCTACTATCTTCTACCTCTACCTTTCCTCCTCTCCCCCTACAATCCCTTTCTTCCCCTTAACATGTTTTTTTTAAACCTACAGATTAGTTAACTTCTACCCAAACCCTCTTTCTGTGTACATCCCCCTCAAGTGCCACAATATTTATACAGATTTCAGTATTGACAGGTATCTGCTTCTCATAAACGAATGTAAACAGTTTGCTCTTATTGAGTCCCAAATTATGTGCATATGTAAGCATCTGTTAATATGGTCAGGTTTGCCGGGTAGTTGATCCTTGGTTGCAGTCCTGGCTTTTTTGCTTTACGAAATATTGCATTCCATTCCCTCCGATTTTTAATGTAGCAGCCGAAAAATCCTGTGTAATCCTGACTGTAGTTCCATGATATTTGAATTGCTTCTTTTTTGGCTGCATTCAGTATTTTCTCCTTGACTTCTTAGCTCTGGAGTTTAGCTACAATATTTCTTGGATTTTTCAGTTTTGGATCTCTTTCAGAAGGAGATTGGTGGATTCTTTCAATAATGATTTCTCCCTCTGATTCTAGGACCTCAGCACAGTTCTCTTTAACAATCTCTTGGAGGATGCTGTCCAGGCTGGTTTTTTCATCATGACTTTCTGGTAGGTCGATAATTCTTAGATTATCTCTCCTGGACCTGTTTTCCAGGTCTGTTGTTTCTTGAGTGAGATATTTTGCACTATCTTCCAATTTTTCAATCTTTATGTTTTTGTTTGACTGACTCTTGTTGCATCATAGAATCCTTAGCTTCAATTTGTCTGATTCTAATTTTTAGTGAGTTATTTTCCTCAGCTAGTTTTTGAAGTTCCTTATCCTTATTTTCATTTTTCATTTCTAGGGAGGCATTTTCTCTGGTTAGACTTTGGACCTCCTGTTCTAGTACTCCAATTTTGCTTTTCAAAGATTTGATTTCTTCAGTGAGATTTTTTTTCCAGTTTGGTCACTGTAGATTTGAATTCATCTCCAACTTCTCTAATTTCATTTTTAAAATCTCTTTTGAGATCCTCCAAGAAGGCTTGAGACCAATTTGCATTTCCTTCTGTGGTCTCCAGTGTGGATACAGAGTCCCTGTTGCCTTCTGAATTTGATTGTTCTTGCTCATTATAAAAGGATTTGATGGTCCTAGCCTTTGCAGTTTCCTTCTTCCCCACTGTGACTGTGACTGCAGGTTTTCCCTACTGTCCTGGGGCCAGGCTGTGGTTTTGGGCTGGGTTGGCCTCAGCTCCTGGCCTGTTGTGATGGGTCCCTCCTGCTGAACTGCCTTCAGTGAGAGACATGTTTTCTGTATTTTTGTGGAATTTGGAGCCCTAAACTTTGTTATTTTATGTGTATTTAAGGTGGCTGTGCAGGAGCTGCTGCACCTCGCTGCTTCTATGCCTCCATCTTGGCTATGCCTCCTAGGATAGACCTACCCCAGTACTTTTTGTCAAATAGTGAGTTCTAATACCAGAAGCTGTGGTCTTTATGTTTATCAAGTAGTATTTCACTGAAGTCATTGACTAGTGTGATTTGTGTATCTAAACTATTCTACTTATCTACACCTCTATTTCTTAGCCAGTACCAAGTAGTTTTGATAACTACTGATTTATAATATGCTGTAAGATCTGGTACAGTAGGCCCATTCCCTAATATGTTTTTTTTTCTTTAATTTCCTTCATATTATGTCTTTTGTTTCTCCAAATGAATTTTGTTATTTTTTCTAGATCTATAAAGTAATTTTTGGTAGTTTAATTGGTAGGGCACAGAATAAGTAAACTAATTTAGTTAGAATTGTCATTTTCATTGGATTGACTAGGCCTAACCATGAGCAAATTATGCTTTTCTATTTATTTAGATCTTACATTATTTGTAAGAAGAGTGTTTTGTAATTGTGTTCATATAGTTCCTGAGTCTGTTATGGCAGAATTCCAAATATTTTAAAATGTCTTCAAGAATTCTAAATGCAATTTCTCTGTATATTTGTTGTTGGGCTTTTATAGAACTATATACAAATGATTACAATTTCCCTGGTTTTATTTTATATCCTGTAACTTTGCTAAAGTCATTTATTATTTCAAGTAGTTTTTTCCTTGATTCTCAATGATTTGCTAAGCACGTCATCATATCATATGCAAAGAGTAATAACTTAGCTTCTTTGTTGCCTATTGTAATTCCTTCAAATTCTTTTTCTTCTCTTATTGCTAAAGCTAACATTTTTAGTGCCGAATTAAATGACAGTAGTGAAAATGAACATCTTTGTTTCACCCCCAACCTTATTGGAAATGCATCCAACTCATCCACATTACATATAATACTTGCTGATATTTTTAAGTAGGTGTTACTTATCATTTTAATGAAGACTCCATTTATTCCTATGGTCTCTAGTGTTTTTAAAAGGAATGGGTGTTGTATTTTATCAAAAGCTTTTTCTGCATCTATTGAGATAATTGTATAGTTTTTGATAGTGTTATTGTTGATATAAACTATTATGCTGATAGTTTTCCTAATTTTGAACCAACCTTGCATTCCTGGTATAAATCCTACTTGACCAAAGTGTATTATTCTTGTAATAAGTTGCTGAAATCTTTTTGATAATATTTTATTGAAATTTTTTTCATCTATATTCATTAAGAAAATTCATCTATATTTTTCCTTCTCTGTTTTGACTGTTCCCAGGTTAGCTATCAGTACAATATTTGTATCAGAAAAATAATTGGTTAACACTTCTTCTTTCCCTAGTTTGTCAAATAATCTGTATGACATTAGAATGAATTGTTTTTCCAATGTTTGAAAGAATTCCCTCTTAAATCCATCTGGCCCTGGAGACTTTTTCCTTGGAAGTTCATTGATGATTTCTTCAATTTCATTTTTTGACATTGGGTTATTAAAGTATTTTACTTCCTCTTCTGTTAATCAGGGAAATTTATTTTTTTTTGAAAACATTCATTTCATTAAGTTTGTTAAATTTATTGGCATACAATTAGGCAAAATAGTTTCTAAATATTGTTTTAATTTCCTATTTATTGGTGGTGAATTCATGCTTTTCACTTTTTTATACTGGAAAATTGGTTTTCTTATTTCTCTTTTAAAATCAAATTAACCAAAAGTTTATTTTATTGTGTTTTTTTTCATAAAACCAACTTTTAGTTTTATTTATTAGTTCTTCAGTTTTCTTAATTTTAATTTTACTGATCTATTCTTTGGTTTTCACCATTTCTAATATGGGATTTAATTGAGCATTTTGAATTTGTTCTTCTTCTAGCTTTTTCAGTTGCATGCCCAAATCATTGATTTCCTCTTTCTCTATTTTACTCATATAAATATTCAGAGATATAAAACTTCCCCTAAGAACCACTTCCCCTGTATCCCATAAGCTTTGGCAGATTTTTTCATAATTGTCATTCTCTCAAATGAAGTTATTGTTTCTATTATTTGCTGTTTGATCCATTCATTATTTAGGGTTAGTTTATTTAGTTTTAAATTGATTTTAATCTCATCTTTCAATGGTCCTTTTTGCAAATAATTTTATTGCATCATGATCTGAAAAGGATGCATTTAATATTTCTGCCTTTCACATTCAATTGGGAGGATTTTATGGCATAGTACATGGTCAGTTTTTGTGCATGTGCAATGCACCATTGAGAAAAAAAAAGTATGTTCCTTTCTATGCCTATTTCATATTTTCCAGAGGTCTATCACATCTACCTTCTCTAAAATTCTATTCATCTCCTTAACTTCTTTCTTGTTTATGTTGAAGCTAGATTTATCAAGTTCTGAGAAGGGGAGGTTGAGGTGCCCCACCAGTGCAGCTGTGCTGTCTATTTCTTCCTGTAACTCCTTTAACTTCTTCTCTAAGAATCGGGATGCTGTACCACTTGAAGCATATATGTTTAGTAATGATGTGACTTCATTGCCTATCATGCTTTTCAGCTTGATATGATCTCCTACTTTATATATTTTAGATTCATTTTTGTTTTTTCTTCGTTTGATATTAGGATTTATACCCCTGCTTTGTTTTTTTTACTTCATCTGAAACATAATATATTCTACCCCAGTCTTTTACCTTTACCCTGTGTGTATCGCATTGTTTCAAATGTGTTTCTTGTAAACAACATATTGTAGGATTACAGCTTTTAATCCATTCTGTCATCTATCTCCATTTTATGGGACAGTTCATTTGTAATGGTAATTAATTTAAATTTGAAGACCCCTCTTTCTGTCATGTAAGCAGATAAGCTCTTAGTGAAGCCTCTGTGAAACAAGTGGAGGGTGTGAACTCTGTCTCCAGTTACAGAAATAACAGGAAGTGTTTGGCTGAAACAGGAAGCTAATGCTGTGTGTGTGTGTGTGTGTGTGTGAGAGAGTGTGTGTGTGTGTGTGTGTGTGTGTGTGTGTGTGTGTAAGAAAAGCCCCAGAGAGGCAGAATTAGAATTTTTCTCCTGATAGGCTCCTGGTGGAGGAGAGAGAGAGAGTTTCTCTTAATGAACATCTAGAAGCTGACTGAGAACTGAGAGAGGATTTCCTTGAGACAAAAATCTGGGGAAAGCTAAAGTTGCTGCAGAGAAGGCCACCTGGAAGGAACTTCAGTGTGTAGCAGGAACTACCCAGAGCACTGGACAAGGACCTGGGAAATGTCTGCCTCTGAATACAGGTGACTGTTTGGTGGATTCAGGTAGGAGCTGGGAACATGGAAGGGGCTTCAGGGAATATGAGAGACCACCCTGAGTCAAGATGAAGAAAAGGCCTGCCCTTGGCTATTTAATGCTATAATGAAATTGAAGTATACTAACCTAGAGGTGGTGGGTTTGTGTAATTTACTAATGATTGTATTTAGTGATTAATGATATTTAGTGACTGATTGCTAGATAAGTGACTGAATAAGTTAACCTATGATTGCCCCATGAGTGGAAGACTTACTATTTTATTTTGAGATGACTGAACGACTGAGTAAGGAGGCAAACCTCCTTAGGGATACCAGATGATTGTTCTTTTGTTCTTTGTTCTAAATACTGTGACCACTTTGGTGAAAACTATGTAGCCATTATAATGATAATCTTTCATGAACAATATATTGTAACTTTCTGTGATAAGATGTAATGTTGTGAATACTCTATCTTAATTTGTTGTGAATGTTTTCCTTTGGTTTGTTCTTGAATAAATACAGTACTCACTATACTGTGGAATCAGAACTTAAAAGCTGTTCACAATAGCATTCTTTTGGGAGGCTGCTCAAGCATGGTGTTACATCATTCCATTCACATTCACAGTTATGATTGTTATCTGCCTTTCTCTCCATCCCATCCTCCCACCCCCAGTTATGCTTTTATTTCTCCCGTCTCCCTTTCTGTCTTCAAAGGACTCACTTTTGACCATCACCTCCCTTAGGCTGACCTCCCTTCTCTTAGCCCCCTCCCTTTTATTTCCCCTTTTCCTCTCCTACTGCTTGTAGGGCAAGTTAGATTTCTATACCCGAGTATGTTATTCCCTTCTTGAATCAAAACTAATGAGAGCAAATCTCAAACAATGCTCATCTTCCTCCCTTCTTTCTCTCTACTATAATATGTTTTTGAGCTTCTTCGTGTGTTGTAATTTACCCTTTTCTTCATCCTTCTTTCCTCTTCTTCCATTAAAATCCCTTTTCAATCCTTACATTTTTTTCATAAGTTAATTTATACATACACCCTCTGTCTATGTATATTCTTTTAAATGTCATAATAATGATACAATTCTCAAGATTTACAGGTTTCATCTTCCCATGTAGGGATGCAAACAGTTTACACTTTTGAATAATGTGTTTTTTTTTCTTTCCTGTTTCCCATTTTATGCCTCTCTTGAGCCATATATTTAAAGACCACATTTTCATTTAGCTCTGTTCTTTTCACCAGGAAGGTCAGAAAGTTCCTTATTTCATTGAATGTCTATCTCCTTACCTGAAAGATTATACTGAGTTTTTGCTGGGTATTTCATGCTTGGTTGTAATCCAAGTTCCTTCATCTTATAGAATATAATATTCCAAGCCCTCCAATCTTTTAATGTAAAATCTTCAAGATCCTTTGTAATCCTGACTATATTTCCATAAATTGGAATTGTTTCTTTCAGGCTGATTGCAGTATTTTCTCCTTTATCTCGTAATTCTGGAATTTGGGTGCAATATTCCTTGGTGTTTTCAATTTGGGATATTTTTCAGGGGGTGATTGGTGGATTCTTTTGATAATATCATCTTGTTCTAGTACCTTAGGGCAATTTTCCTTGATGATTTCTCAGAAGATTCTGCCCAGGCTCTTTTTTTTAGTGTGGTTTTCCTGTAGATCAATAATTCTAAAATTATCTGTACTGGATTTATTTTCTAGATTAATTGCTTTCCCACATGAATCTGTAGATTTTTATTATGCTATATATGTAATCCTATACTTTCGGTATCTCTCATTTAAAATGTTTATTACAAGTAGGGATTGATTTATTCTTCACATTTGAATCAGCTGTGTGTCTAGAACAGTGTGTGTGTTATATTTATAGAATTAGTTATAGTACTAAATGAAGATTTTCGATTATTTGATCATGTCCACCTGCCCTAATTTTACAGGTGAGCAGGCTGAGACTCAGAGGAGTTTCAGTGACCTACCTGGGGTCACATAGATAATATGTCTCTGAGGTGAGATTCAAATCCAGTTCTTCCTGAGTCCAAGTCAACACTCTGTTCACTAAACCAAACTTCCACTAAGAAATCAGATTGAAAAGTTAACAGATTTTTTTTGCAAAACTTGCTAATCTATCCAGAGTTTCTTGATTGTGAAGACATGAGCCAGATATTATAGATTGCACCAATGAGTAAAAGACCAAAAGGTCCAGTTGGTCAAACTCCACTTGAAAATGAATGGTATATGAAGAAAGGTATCTATCACTCTTATCTGTGGACCATAAAGGAAGACGTATTTAAAGTTGAAAGAAAATCATGATGAGTCAAGCAAAGGCCTAGAAAACTCTAGCCAAGTAAACATAAATCATACAATCTTCATATGAGAGAGGAGTTCATAGATCATTCAGTTCAGCCCATGATTAATAAAGAAAAATTTCTACAATGTGTATAGCAAATGATCGTTCATATAGAAAGAAAAATCTTCAGTTAAATGAACCTGCTAGTACAGTGCCACTAATTTTGGACATGGTTATTTTGTTTTATAGTACATTTCATTACTTTGCCATAGTTTACATAGTTTCTGAATTTTTATAACCTCATTTCCATTTTTAAACAAACCTCAGAAAACTCCTTATTGTGTCCTATATTATTTGGCAATTGGTTAGAAAGAAAAGATCACAGACTCAGTCATTCCATGATGGTACAGTGACAACAATCGCAGATTTAAGGAACAAGATTTGTGTGAGTACACAGATACAATGAAAGAACAGATTTTTTTTTTGGACATTACAAGAAAAGTAAAGCAAGAAAGAAATAACATGGGAAAAAAGTTTCCTGAATCAATGAACCTAAGGAACCAAGTTGTATGAGGCACCAAAGAATGACATTCTTTTAAGTATTTCAAGGTGGAATTCAATGATCAGATGTTATTCAGAAAGTAGTGAAAAATGAAAGTAATAAAGCAAAATTTAAAGGTTCCCTAGATAATTTTTGAGGATGAACTAGAATTCCCTGGAAGGTAATACAATTCACTGAGGCCTAAGATTAGCTGATAGGATCATAGATTGTTAGTTAGAAAGAACCTACTAGGTCATCTTATCTAATTCCTTCACTTCATATATCCTTCACATCAGCAATTCTAAGCAGCCCCCTAACTTGGTAGTGTACACATATACCTTCAGATGAATAGGTGAAAGGGCTTTATTGTTTTATTTCACCCTATTTGATGTCTTTCCCAAAGGCAGAGTATACCTTACCTTAGATTTGTGCTCACTTCTTAAATTATTCAAATACATTATCTGCAATATCATTATACACTTTGACTGATGCAAATTTGTGGCAAACATGTAGACTTTGTAGTTTTATTCTAATGAGTCATGCTACAATACCCATGTGCTTTTGACAAACTATTTCAATTAATTACTAGTAAAGTTTTGTGCTGCCTCTCTCTACTGGCATGCAAAATAATATAAATTCTGTTGATTAAGATAATTTTGTCAGAGTCCATAAAACCACTGTCTGCATATCAGAACTATTATTTCTATGATTTTGTTGCAAATTCCCCTCCCATGGTGACCCAAGGACTGGAGGACTAGAGTATCTAATATAAATCTAGCTAAGCCACTCTTTGGGAATGATAGAAAAAATAAGGAATGGATTTAGGATCATAATAGTTAAGATTAAATCCTGACCTAGTTAACTAGGGTTGTGATTGTGGATAAGTCACAAAATTACTCTGAAACACCATTTTCTCATTTGCATTGTAGATGAAATGAATATTAGTTTCATGACCCACCTTACCAATTTGTTGTGAGAAGAGTACTTTGAAATCCTTAAAATGTTATATGAATGTGAGCTATTTTTAATATTTACTGGATTCATTTGCCTCAATAGTACTTTGTCCTTGATATTGCTTTCACTGGCACCTCCTCTCTTCTTTCCTATATTTCCAAACTAATCCGATAGTAAATCCAAAGTAGCATTTATTACGCTAATGTTCCATTTGTTTCATAGCAGAATATTTCAAACAGATGGCTATGCCTTGTGACAAAGAGTACAAAATTGCTCTAATTCAGCATTAGAAGAGACTATGGAGATCATTCTCCTAAAATCTCACATAGACAGTTAACCAGAACTTTTTTCAGACAGTTTCCAAGTCCATTTCGCAAAGCTATCTGATAAGAGTCTCCTTTGACTCAGCAGGGTTTCCTGGATGAATGAGTATCTCTATAACTGGCTATCCTCTGAAGCATCCTTGATCTCCCTCATGAAGCAGTCATTTTATAAGACAGCTTCTCCCTTTACAGCCTTTAACACTATTCATTCTGCTCCACTTCTACAGTTTACATTTTGTTGAATATTCTTTCTATGCCAGGGACTGTAATAGTTAGGATCCTTGTTCTCATAGATACTAGTCAATATACACATCAAAGTGTCGATGTAAAGAGCCTATTTTCAAACAAATAATGCAACTGATGACTGCTCAGTTCTTCTCACTCTGACGGCAACTTTATTTGGAAAATGAAACTAATATTAAACTTATTTTAATTTTAAAGTTGTATTTCACGAAGAGCCTCCTTGGACGTGTGGGTTCACTTTGAGCATTGATTGTCCAATGGAATTGAAGTTCTTTAACTGAGCTGCCAATTGAGTAGCCCAGGGAACCAGGACACATGACTTTCTTTTGCCTTATTTTCCTCATCTTGCTCTTCTGCCTTTTGCTATTATGAAGAAAAAATAAAATAAAATAGTAGTTGGTGATAAGTCAGAGATGATTGGGCAGATACTTTGATTCTGAACAGCAGGCAACAGACGGCTATGACATCTAATAGAAAGATAAGAAAAAGAGGATTTTTCATCATTTGTACAACTGATTGAACAAATTCTTGAATCAGTCTACATTATAGCCTTGTGATTCATAAGGTGAAACATGATTCCAAAGTTCTGCTAGAACAGATTGTTTTTTTTAATGTCACCAACTTAAAAGCTACTGGCAAGATGACTAATTTCAAATAGGAGACCAATTCACTCATAGAATAAAATTCTCAGAAGAGTAAAAATGAAGTTGAGAAATCACATTTGGCCAGGTGCTGCCTTTTTATTCTTCAGATGTACATTATCAGTAAGAGTTCAAATCATCTGTTTTCAGGATGAGTATTTAGGGATTACAGGTGATCACTCCAATTTTAGATTTGATAATTCAAGCACTTTGGATTCTTATAAAGGATAATATATGATAAATTACAGATGTAAAGAAAGATGCATTCTGCTACTACATACAGGCTTTTTTCACTGTTGTTATGATGTATTACCTATTATCAAGACAAGTTAAGAATTTTAATTTTAATACATCTTCCAGTCCTGGGAAAAGCTCATACACACAAAAAATTACTGACCTGTATTATTTTTTATCCCACAGTACTCTATAGAAATTCTTTGTAAAACTGATTGAATGTAGTCTTCTCTTTTGGTAGATCATTGAAATGTCTACTTTCTCTGGGCAGATGAATATTTCCCAGATAAATATCTGGTAAATGTTAATCTGTGTCCAGAACCCCATCTCTGGGCTTAAAAAGAACAGGTTGAATTTAGGGAGAGTATCTACAGTTCTTTAACTTGTTCTTAGGTTTACCCTGGGAACTTTGAAACTTATTTTAATCTAGGTCTCCTCAGAAAAGGCTCATATGAATGGCCAAGCTAACAACATATACTGAATACAATATAGTCTTTATTTTATGGCATAAAATATAAAGGATCCACACCTGTAACCATAAAAATTAAAATAAATTTTCTTTGTTCTTTCCCTCAGGGACTTACAAGATCTTCCAGACATTCAGTGCCATCATGTGTTTAAGACTCATCTCTAACAAAAACTTCTATGGGGTTATGAGAGTCCGTCTCTGTATAACTGGAAATGCACAGCCTATATAATTCGTATTTGCAGTGCAAATCAATTCTGAGTCTATTCTTTCACTTTATAACTGTTCCTTACTGTTTCTTCTTTCTCCCAATGCTCCTCGGCTTACTTTGGGAACTTGACACTATCTAAGAACTATGCATCATCTTTCTAGAAAGCTGGGTCAATGAACTACCTTTCTTCTCTTCAGGAGACTAATTCTAATGTTCTCTTCATTCCACCACCGCTGTTTGGCTCCTGACCTTTTTTTTTGCTATATGGTGAACCTTCCCTCCTCCCACCCCAGTCAATAGCATTTCCTTTGTCACTCTGCAACTCTTTCTACACTACGAATATCTCTTAAATTTAGAACACATGATGGGACGTTGCCAATGCACCTGCTCAACTCTCCAGGGAGCTGAGCACAATTCTCTGTGTATAACTTCTCTTTTACGTGAACTATTCATCCTTCCCATCTCATTGTTCATTCTTTGCAGGATTTATCAACCACCTTTGAAAGGCCAAGTTCAAAGTTGAAATAACATCACAAAACAACATAACATATTACAATATAATTCAATTAAATATCCATGGCAATCAATTATCCTCAGCCAATCCAGAGCAAGGTTATTCTTTACACATTTTTGAGTAAATGTAGTTAAAGTAAAACATGAGGAACTCTAGAGGACTTTGTACAGAGTCCTTCAACTTTGACCTTGTAACGTTAACATAGATACTTTTGGTGACTCCTCAAAGAGATGTACTGATAGATCCACACCTCATAACATTTTATATATATTAGTAACCTAATAAATGTTGTTTATTGATAGTAATGCTATAAACTTACATCATTTTGCTTCTCATATAATTTTATTTTTTCTCATCTCAACCTTTTGAAGTAGAACTAAAGTAAACTCTTTAAGAAATGAAAGTGAAGAAAGGAGAGACTGTAGAAAGAACTAGAAAAAGCAGAGAAGGAGATACATTAAAAGAAAGACTGGGAGAGGCAGTGCACCAAGAGGCCCAGACTATGCTGAGTAGACAACACGGCACACGGGGGCCCAGATGACATGATTTGTGGGGGCCTGGACAAGGCCTGGTCAACTTGGCATCAATTTGATCAACCCACCACAAGGGTCATTCCCAGGCCTATCACTGCAAGGCTGGCATCTGATGGAGAAGGGTAAGAGATGACTGAAGGGCTCCCAGCACTGGCAGCAGCTACTCCTGTGACCACCAAATCACTGCATGAAAAATTTAAAAGCCCCTTTCCAAACTTCTAGGAACCAGGATGTCAGAGTGAACCCTGGATACTGCAATACCCCCTATCTGACCCTGAAAACACAGCAACTATTGCCCCAGAGCAAAATTTTAAAGAGTAAAGGCTTAGGAATCCCAGAGGAAGGGCATGCCTAACGTCTTGCCTCAAAATGGTAAAAAGTAGACTTCAAAGACAAAGACTCTAGAATCCTATTATTGTGTGAGAGAGGAACCAAATTCAGAAGGAGACAGTATTGACTCCACACTCACAGCTTGAAGCCTCAACAGGGAATATGAATTGATCTCAAGCACAGAAAGCATTCTTAAATGAGCTCAAAAAGAACTTCAAAAACCAAATTAGAGAGGTAGAAGATAAAATAAAAAATTGTTTTAAAATCAAAACTGTGAAAATAGGAAATCATTACAATCAAGAAAATAACTCCTTAAAAAGAAAAAAATGTGTGAACTAAAAATGAAATCTGAACATATGGGAAAGGAGCTTCAAAAACTAACCCAGGAAAATAGTTTGCTAAAAATTAGAATCAACCAAACTGAAGCTAATTACTCTCTGAGGCACCAAGAATCAGTTTAAAAAAACATCAAGAAAAAATAGAAAAAAAGGTTAACTATCTCAATGGAAAAATAACTGACCTGGAAAAAAGATCTGGGAGAGATAATGTGAGAATTATTGGTCTACCAGAAAATCATGATAAAAAATGAGCCTGGACAACATTTTTCAAAAGCTCATCAAGGAAAATTGCCCTGAGATCCTAGAACCAGAGGGAAAAATAGAAATCAAGAGAAACCACTGGACACCTCCTGAAAGAGATCTCAAACTGAAAAGTCTGCAAAATTTTGGGGCCAAATTCCAGAACTATAAGGAAAAGGAGAAAATATTACAAGCATCCAGAAATAAACAATTCAAATATTGTGGAACCACAGTGAGGACTGCACAGAATCTGGCAGCTTCTACATTGAAAGATCAGAGTTACTGGAATATGATTTTTCACAAGGCAAAAGAGCTTGCATTACAACCAAGGATAACCAATCCAGCAAAACTGAGCACAATTATCAAGGCAAGAAGATCGTCATTCAATGTCACATTGGATTTCCCAACCTTCCTAATGAAAAAGTCAGAGCTCACAATGGAAAATTCCACCTCCAATTACAAGACTCAAGAGAGACATAGAAAGGTAAATAGGGAAAACACACACACACACACACACACATAAACACACATTGTTATTTAATAAGAGCAAACTGTTTACGTTCATATGTAGGAAGCTGATACCTGTTAATAGTGTGAATTCTATAACTATGGTGACAACTAAAAGGGATATAGATAAATAGAGGGTGTGGGTATACATTACACAAAGTGATGATAAAAAACAAACCTTAAGGGCTGAAAAGGGACAGCAATGGAAGAAGAGGAAAGAATGAAGTGGAAAAGGGTAAATTATGTCACACAAAGAGGCATAAAACATTGTAGGAGAGGGAAAGAATGAAGGGAAATGAACATTATATAAGCTTTTCCATCAGTGGTTCTGGTGCCACAAGGGAATAAGATAATCAGTTAAGTACAGGACTCTATCAAGAAGAGACATAAAATTTTTGATAATGGAGGGAAAGAGGGGAGGGTGAGGAGCATTGCAAGAGATTTATTCTCATCAATCTTCGTTCAAGGAAGAAATAACATACTACATTAAGTATAAAAATCTATCATATCCTGCAGGCAGTAGGAGGGGAAAAGTCTACCAAAAGGGAAGGTGGTCAGAAGGTGGGAAGAAGTAGTAAGGGGAAATGGTAGGAAAATGGGAGGGGCTGATAAGAAAGGATTACTGAGGGAGGAGGTGGTCAAAAGCAAAACTTTTAAGGGGGGAAGGGAGTAGGTGGTAAAGTAAAAGCACAACAGGTGAGGGAATAGGATGGAGGGAAAGATACAGATAGTAATCATAACTGTGAATATGAACGGAATGACCTCTCCAATAAAATGGAGGTGGATAGCAGAATACGTTAAAACCATAATCCTACAATATGCTGTTTAGAGGAAACACAACTGAAAAAGGGGGATACACATAGGGTAAAGGTAAGAGGCTGTAGTAAAATATATTATGCCTCAGCTATAGTAAAAAAAAAGCAGGGGTAGGTCAGACAAAGCAAAAGCAAATAAATTTAATTCAAAGAGATAAGTAAGGAAAGTATATCCTGACAAAAGGCAACATCAAAAATGAAGTAATACCATTACTAAACATTTATACACCAAGTAGTATAGCATCCATATTCCTAAATGAGAAATTAAGGATGTTAGAAGAGGAAATAGATTACAAAACTATTCTAGTTGGGGATTTCAATTTCCCCCTCTCTGAGCTTGATAAATCTAACCTCAAAATAAACAAGAAAGAAGTTAAGGAGGTAAATAGAATCTTATAGAAGAGAGATATGGTAGACATATGGAAAAAATTGAATGGGGATAAAAAGGAATATGCCCTCTTCTCAGTGGTATATGGTGCATATACAAAAATTGACTATGTACTAGTGCATACAAACCTCACAATTCAGTGCAGAAA
>JAQQSW010004564.1:0-14408 GCA_028646575.1 Pseudocheirus occidentalis
CTTTTCCCCTTCCCCTCTTACTTTCCTATAGAGTGAAATTCCCAATGGAGTGTGTATATTATTCCCTCCTTAAGCAAATCCAATAAGATTAAGTTTGACTCATTCCCTTTTACCTCCCTGCTCTTCCCCTCCATTGTAACAGTTTTCTCTTGCCTCTTTTATGTGAGATAATTTACCCTATTCTATCTCTTCCTTTCTCCTTCTCCTAATATATTCTTCTCTCACCTCTTAATTTTATTTTTTCAATATCATCTCTTCATATCCAACTCACCCTGTGCCCTCTGTCTATGTATACATATACACACATATACATACATACACATACGTACATACATACATATATATATATATACATACATACATACACAGACATATAATATATGTATGGGTATGTATATTTTTTCCCTTCAACTATCCAAATACTGAGAAAAGTCTCATGAGTTACAAATATTGTCTTTCTATGTAGAAATGTAAACAGTTCAACTTTAATAAGTTTCTTATATTTCTCTTTGATATTTACTTTTTTTTGGCTTCTCTTGCTTCTTGTATTTGAAAGTCATTTTTTTCTGTTCAGCTCTGAACTTTTCATCAAGAATACTTGAAAGTCCTTTATTTAAATGAATGACCAAATTTCCCCCTGAAGCATTATTCTCAGTTTTGCTGGGTAGGTGATTCTTGACCTCCAGAGTATCATATTCCAAGCCTTTTGATCCCTTAATGTAGCAGTTGATAAATCTTGTGTTGTCCTGATTGTTGTTTCCACAATACTCAAATCATTTCTTCCTGACTGCTTGTAATATTTTCTCCTTGACCTGGGAACTCTGAAATTAAAGTATAATATTCCTAGGAGTTTTCTTTTTGGGTTCTTTCAGAAGAGGTGATCAGTGAATTCTTTCCATTTCTGTTTTATCCTGTGATCCTAGAATATCAGGGCAGTTTTCCTTGATAATTTCTTGAAAGATGATGTCTAGGCTCTTTTTTGATCATGGCTTTCAGATAGTCAAATAATTTTTAAACGATCTCTCCTGGATCTGTTTTCTAGGTCAGTTGTTTTTCCAATGAGATATTTTACATTATCTTCTATTTCATCACTCATTTGGATCTGTTTTATCATATCTTGATTTCTCATAAATCACTAGCTTCCATTTCCTTCATTCTAATTTTGAAGGAATTATTTTCTTTGGTGAGCTTTTGGGCTTCCTTTTCCATTTGTCTAGTTCTGGGATTTTTTAGGCATTCTTCTCCTCATTGGATTTTTGGACCTCTTTTGCCATTTGAGTTAGTCTATTTTTTAAGGTGCTATTTTATTCAGTATTTTGGGGGTCTCCTTTAGCAGACTTTTGATTTGTTTTTCATGATTTTTTTTGCATCACTCTCATTTCTCATCCCATTTTTTCTTCTACTTCTCTTACTTGATTTTTAAAATCCTTTTTGAGCTCCTCCATGGCCTGTGGCCAATTTATATTTTTCTTAGAGGCTTTTCATGAAGGAGTTTTTAAAAATTCATTTATATATTTTTAGTTTACACTATTCAGGTTCCACAATCTTCAAAATTTTCTTCCCCTCCCTGTTCTGTCTCCCCCATGACAGCATGCAATCCAATAAAGTTTCTATTCTTCACATTAAGCATTAGTCAATTTGTAAAGAAGAATTATAATCAATGGAATGGACCACAAGAAAGAAGGAACAAAATAAAACATAACAAAAAGAGAGAGCAAGTAGTTCACTTCAATATGCATTAAGATTCTGTAGTTCTTTCTCTGGATATGGATAGTCCTTTCCACTAGAAGAAGTCAAAATTCCTGCATCAAGCTAAGTGAGGAGAGCAAAACCAGGAGAACTTTGTACAAAATTAAAGACACAACATATCTGTGATGACTAACTGATGGGCTGTATTCCTCTCAGCAATGAAAGGTTATAAAACACCTCCAGGGGGCTCATGATTGTGATGTCTTCTTCTAGTTCAATGTTTTGATCTTCTTTGTCACCAAAGAACAATTCTATACTCTGATTTCTTTCCCTCTGTTTGCTCAGTTACCCAACCAATTACTTGACTTTTGAGATTGTTGCCATGGTAGAACTTTGCTTCCAGAGTGGAGACTGTTGTGTCCCAAATTTCTGGGGTCTTGTGCAGCTGTTGTCAGAGCTACTTCTAGGCACCTACCTCAGAACTTTGAGGAGGACTTTCTCTCCACAGCTACCACAAGCACTGCCACACCAGAGCTCCTTGTCACCCCAAGACCACGACCCAAGACTGTGACTTGGATTTGGATCCAAGCAGAGCAAAGAAGGAGAGCCCTGCTTCAAAGATATCCCTGCAATGGCCCTCTGATCAGCTGCTTGGTTCCCCCACCATCTTTGTTCCTGGAGCTCTAGAAGCAGCCACTGCTGCTGCTGTTGCTGCTGTCACCACCGCCACCT
Source organism: Pseudocheirus occidentalis (assembly GCA_028646575.1). Taxonomy (NCBI): domain Eukaryota; kingdom Metazoa; phylum Chordata; class Mammalia; order Diprotodontia; family Pseudocheiridae; genus Pseudocheirus; species Pseudocheirus occidentalis. The sequence continues at coordinate 2,422 of JAQQSW010004564.1, forward strand.
CTGCCACCCTGGAGGCTGGGACCAGACTATATTCTTCTTTCACCCAGATCCAACAGGATTTCCCCACTGACCTTTTACTTTGTGTTTGGCCTTTGTGGGTTGAGAAGTTTGAAAAGAGCCACAGCCGCCAGCGAGTAAATCCCCTGACGTCTGTTCTGGACCAGTCTGTGCTAGACAGACCTACATGGGATTGCACTCCACTCCAAGCCAGGTGCAATAGACCCTGTCAGCCTGCCAGGCTGTCTTCAGCTGGAGATGTGCTTCCCTCTCTCATTCTGTGGTTTCTGTTGCTCTAAAATTTGTTTAGAGTAATTTTTTACAGGTATTGGAGGTGATTGGGGAATAAGTTCAAGCAAGTTCCTGTTTTTTCTCTGCCATCTTGGCTCTTCCTGTTTTTTTTAAATTCTTGAAAACAGAGAAATAAATTCACCCATTCTTAATGGGGTTGAAAGTCTATATCTAAGAGCAATACCTACCACCACTTATAATATAAAAACTCAGGAAGTTTTCTTTAAAAAAATCAGAAGTGGAAAAATTGATGTTCACTACCTTCATAATTATGTGAACACAGGGCTAAGAATTCTGCCTATAGCAGCACAAAAATACTAAAAAAAAAAGGGGGGGATATACATAGACAAAAAAGAGACAAAAATCATCCCAAATTTGCAGATTACATGTATTTTTTGGAGAAATCTAGAGAAATAACAAAATAATTAATCAACATAATGAATATATTAATACATAATAACATGACAAATAATAGCAACTAAACTATAAGAAGAGATAGGGATAACAATTTTATATGCAGTACAACAAAACATGTTAAAGATCACAGTTAACTAAGACACAATCAAGGCTTATTTAGGTGCAGAAATAAAGGAAGATCAAAATACTTGGAGAGTTATACAATATTCATAAGCTTTTATGATAAAATTGGAATATATGCTTGGAGTAGAATAATGTATTTACAAATAAACCATAAGAAATTGCAAATGCATAAATGATCTAAATACAAAATTTTATACCATAGAAGTTTGAGCAGAATAAAGCATTTCATTTTTCCAATAGTGACAATCATAAGAATCTTAATTATATAAAATTAAAAATATTTTGCACAAGTAGATTCATTGCAGATATAATAATAAGGGAAGATATAGATTGAGGATTAGAGAAATTTGGCCTTAAACATCTCTGATAAAAGCTGGATATTCAAAATCAGCAGGGAAGTGATACAAATCTATAGCTATACTCTAATTAACAAGTGGTCAGTTATGTGCACAAACATCCTTTAAAAAATACAGTCTATGAATGATCTTTTAAAAATTCCTCAAAATTCTTAATACTCAGAGAGAGTAAAAATCCAAAGACATTACCACACTCACACCAAATTGTCTAAGATGGAAAAACTCATTGTGCCAGGGAAGTTAGGCACATTAGTTCATTGCTGGTGATGCTGTGAATGGTTTCAGTCACTGAAACAATCTGAAAATCATGTTTATCTTTGGAAGTCATTATTGGAACTATTCCCCAAGATTATTATTGACAAGAAGAATTGATCCAAATGTACAAAGATATTCATGGGAACATTTTTTTATACCAAACAGTTTGAAACAAAACATGTGCTCAATAATTTGAGAAAAGCTAAATAAACTATGGCACATTACATAGATACCTTAGATATATATATATATATATATATATATATATATATATATATAGAGAGAGAGAGAGAGAGAGAGAGAGAGAGAGAGAGATACACACAAACATCTAGCTAGCTAGCTAGATTCTCTAACACGAAGAATGATGAATATGAAGATTTCAGAGAGGAAAATTATTGGCAAAAATATATTGAAGTCAAAGGTAAACCACAAAATTCTTTGTGGTTTTCTAGTAGTAAATGATAAAAAGAGATAATCATATATGCTGTATTTCACCATCATATTAGGTGGTTTTGTTGAACTATTTCTGGGATTATGTACTTTGTAGGTGAAGTGGTTTGTATATTTCTTTTGAAGTGTTTATTTTATTAAAATATCTCTTTTTATAATGGAGTTAGAGTTAAGTAATGTTGTTATTTAATAGAAAAAGATTGATGTAAGGCCTCAAACTTGGGTTCAATAACTCAGTTGAAAAAGTATAAGATGAGAGAGATAAGCCTAGACAGTTTATGTGAACACAATACAGAATTTTTTGTGGAATGAAAATTTCAAATAGTTCAGGAGAGTAATATAGTAACCCAACAAAACTAATGTCTCTTCAATTAAATTAAGAGATGAACAGAAACTAGCATTAGGGAAGTAACAATCTCATTTCCCTTGGTCTGTTCAGACCACATCTGTGTTCATTTCTTGCCATTTAAGGAAAGACAGAGAGAAGCTAGAAAATATATCCAAAGAAAAGTGAAAACAATGGTGAAGACTGGATATTATAGCATATGAGATTTAACTGAAGTAGTTATAATTTCTATCTATAAGTATTTGAACATTTCTATTCTGAAAGAGGGGTTAGAGCTTTTCTTGTGGTTCCAGTAGGCAGTACATGGTTTCTAGGTGAAAATTAGAGAGGGGACAATTTAGGCTTAGTAAAAAGAAAAATTTTCCAGCACTAGATATCCTAAAATTGAATATTAAGCCTTAAAAAGGTAGTACATTTCCTTTACTGGAAGCCCCTTATTGGAAATTTACAAGCAGAGACTCAATGCCAGTTCATAAGGATTTTGAAGAAGAAATTCTTGATTAGATTAAGGTTGACATGAATTGTCTATTGGGTTCTTTTTTTGGCTTTTTGGAGGGAAGAAGGGCAGGTCAATTGGGGTTAAGTGACTTGCCCAAGGTCACACGGCTAGTAAATGGCTGAGGCTGGATTTTGAGGCTGGATTTGAACTCAGGTCTTCCTGACTCCAGGGTGGATGCTCCATTAACTGTGCCACCTAACCACCCATATTAGGTTCTTTCTAATGCTGATATAGCACACTTTCTGGGATACCACCCCCAGCTCATCACTCACAGGCAGACTTTAATTAATGTGCTGAGAAAATAAGCAACTTTGGTCAAGAAAGCTTCTCTTCCAATACTCTTGCTGGTCTAACTTTTGTGTTTTGGATAAAAAAAATTTTTTAAATAAAATTTGTGTTAAATTTTAGGTGTTTAAATATAATTTGACTCTTAGATCTTTAAAAATCAACTTTAAGAAGTCTTTCCAAAATTCAGTTCAAATCAACAAATATCTATTAACTGCTGAGTGTAGGTAGTACACTGTGCTAGGCACTAGGGGAATATAAGTTTAAGTTAGACAAGAACAACCTCACAGATTCTATAGTCTAGTATCAGGGATGCCAGGGACACAGATAACTACAATACATGAAAAAAGATTGCAAAATAAGATGCTAGGTGAAGTTCATGGAGAGAGTCATAATTGATCAAGGCAAACTTCATATGGGGATGACATTTGAGTCAGACTCTTAATGTTGTGTAGGGAGTCAACAAGCTAACAGGCAAATGGAAAGACACATCAGTCATAAAAAGAATCATGGACAAAATGACAGAGTTGGGAAAACACAGAGTCTACAACTAGTCCATTTTGACTGGAATTTAGAACAGAGTAATAGGTAAAGCTTAAAAGGTTGGGGAATGCCAGGTATGGAGGATGTGGAATGCTTATCCAGGAAGTTTTATTTAAGTAGCAATGAAGAATCTCTGAAGATTTTCTGAGCAAAGGAGAGACATCACCAGATCTACGTAATAGGAAGATTCATCTGCTAAATAATATGAAAATCATATGTAATGAAGAGAGAAAATAAGGAATTAGGAGAATGCCCTGTTATTGCTAGCATATTCTTCCGTATAAAGAATTAAAATACACACACACACACAAATTACAAAAGTCCTAGTGAACAATGCCCAAATATCTAATAATAATAACAATCATAAACATTCACATATCACTTTAAGACTCACAAATTGGCATATATATGTATATGTGTGTGTATAACATCTCATTTTATCTAACATTCTTTGACTCACATCTATTCACTTCCATATATTCCCACATATATATAGGAAGTAGATAGAGTTTCCCTTTCCCCACATGAGTATATATCCAAGCACTCAGGTACACATACATATTACACACAGGAAGAATGAGCAACCTAGAGGTTGAGTGACTTGGTTAAATCACTTAATCAGTCACATAATCAGTCAAGGACAGGACTGAAATAGAAACTTAAATTTCCTATAATACATTGTTGAGTCATTTTTCAGTCATGTCCAACTTTTCATGATCCTTTTTTAGGTTTTATTGATAAAAATACAAAAGTGGCTTGCTATTTCCTCCTCCGGTTCATATGATAGATGAGGAAACTGAAGCAAAGAGGGTTAAGGGACTTACCAATGGCCACACAACTAGTATTTGAGACCAGATCCTATATTACAAACATAAATATATAGCTTAGTACATATATACATATTATAGAATATTATTATAATAATTTATCTATTAATATTATCCTTCTAAGCATATACATATATGTATACACATATTTACACATAGGTATACGTACATACATGTATATTAAAGACAACATAGTCAAAGAAAAAAGCACAAAAGCCTCAAACCGATGCTTTTCTGCCTCAAAGGCAGAAAAAGACAGCAAAATAAAGGCTGCTGCTCATAAAGCAATCACAGCAGCATTTCACAGGAGGGGCTTTATGGCAAACAATTATCCAGTGCTGCAGAACACTGGCCAATTGTTTAAAAAAAAGGAGAGTGTATTTTTATTCCATTATGTGTAAAATGATGCATCACTTAGAGTGTGAAATAATGCACTCATTATGTAAAAGATAAACAATGACACTGAGTTTATTGCTTGTGATTATATAGGGACTTTTCAGAAATCCATTTTCTGCTTCCTTTAAATAGGATTTCAATCTGTATTCATGGCAGTTGGAAAAGTTTTAGAAAGGAAAATGACAGTTCAGAATGAGACAAACTCCTTAGTTTTTCACTTAGTGGTTTCCTTCCACATTTGGTCCCCACCTGCCTTTTATTTTTCCATTTAACTCACCTTCATGAACTATTTGTTCCAGCTAAGGTAGACTGCTTACTATCTGTTCCTCAAATGTCGCTTGTATTCTGCCAACTTCATGCTTTGGGAAGATTGTTTTCTCTTCTAGGAATACATATCCTTCCTTTTCTTCATCTGTTTCAAGCTTTGTCTTCCTTCGTAGGTAAACTCTGGTGCCACCTCCTCCATGAAATATTCTGAAGTTTCTGAACTGAAAGAGTTATCTTCTTCCTTGAATTTTCCCAATGGACTTGACATTTCTCTTTTACTTAGTAAAACATTCTGAATATTTATTAAATGTCAGTTCCTATTTTGTTATATTTATCCACAAACATCACATAATCTTCCTGTGCTACTTGAGGGAAGTGACTTCATTCTGTCATAGTATCCTCAGTACCTAAGACAGTTCCTTGAATTTATTAGATGCTCAATAAATATTTGATAACTTCATTTTTTTGCTAAACATTCTAGAAATCATGACCTTAAATACGTGAAAATGTTCTTTCCTTGAAGTCACTTGAGATGTAGAATACAGCTAGCTCATGTCAAAATGTTAACTTTCTCTGCTAAAATGTCAGCAAACAGTGATCAGTGTGCTTCAGAAACTCATGGACCTGATTTGGGATAGCAGCACACATCATGTTATATACCCAGTCTTCTAAGTCATATGACTTTGTTATAATTTACTCTCCTTTCCATTCTCTAGGGTCCAGCCAAAGTGGCCTTACTGTTCTTCCTTACATATGATACAATATTTCTCACCTCCATATATTTCCACTAGCTTTTCCCAATCCCTGAAATGAACTACCTCCCTCACCTCTTGCCTTTAGAATCTCTAGTTTCCTTCAAAACAAACTTAAAGCACCATTTCCTCCAGGAAGTCTTTCCTTTTCTCTCACCCTCCCAGATGTACATAACCTCCCTGTTTCCAGTTGTTAACACACACTCACATATTTAATATGCAATTATGGAAGATTTTAAACCCATGGCTAAAGGGACCTATGGTGATCCAAGTTACAGAAATATATTTAGATAGATAAAATCTGGAACCTCAAATTCTTTATCTCCAAGGAAGATTAGAGTTTCCTTCTTTGGGAGAAAGAGGATACTAAATTCTCGTTCTTCTACTCTCCTTTCCCTAAGAGGCTTATTTGGGTCAACTAGAGAGAGAGAGAAAGAGAGAATGAGAGAGAGAGAGAATGAGAGAGAGAGAAAGAGAGAATGAGAGAGAGAAAGAGAGAGAGAGAGACAGAGAGAGAGACAGACAGACAGACAGAGAGGGAGAAAAAGAGAGAGAGAGAGAGAGAGAGAGAGAGAGAGAGAGAGAGAGAGAGAGAGAGAGAGAGAGAACACATATAATATTTGTATTGTCAGGATATCATGTTCTATTAGAGATTGTTCTCTGTGGAAAGTAGCCCCATCCCAGACCTAGAGGGTAATAGCTTACTCTCAGGCTCTTTGTCAAATATCTATTACAGAGAAAACAATCACAGATAATGACAATTTTTATCTAAGCAAGCAACAAAGTAGAAATTCAGAATATTATATTGATTAGAGGCATCAAACACCAGCATGTGACCCACTCCCAAGTGTAGCCAGAATTAAATTAAACTTTTAGTTGGAAATACTTAACAAAATAACTAAAAATACACTAAAACCCTGATAATACTAAATATGTGCTTTCTAAGTCAATATGTGGGCTGTAGTGACCCTAATGTACAATTTAGTGGCCCATTATTTTTATCTGAATTTAACCCCATTTATTTCAATGACAGGATACACAGGAGTAAATGGTTTCTTCCAAATGAGAGCAAAATAACATCTTGGCATGATCATGAAAGAATGATGCCACCAGAGTCCAATATTAGAAATTTTGGAGGATCTGAGAGCTGGGAATCAATTAAGAAGGAAAGTGGGGAGTAGCTGACTTTTTCCATATGTCTGTGGCTCTAGGAACTTCTGTTACCCATTTTAAGCTTTGTGTTTTCTCTTTAGCCTTATCTCTACCCCTTCTCAGAAGTCTCTTTGTCAATCTGAAGTTACTTCTCCCTCCTTTGGATCACAGGCAGCACCACGGGTTCATAGGTATCTTAATCAGGAGTAATATCTCTCACAGTGTCACAAGGCTGTCCTTCAGGAACTTACCCAACCCACACATGAAGGTATTTTTTTTTATCAATTGATAAATACATACATATACATATTATATATTCACATATGTGTATATATCTTACTGTTATAGTCTTCTATGTCCATTTCCCTCAATAAAAATAAAAGCTTTTTGACGGTAAGTGTTGTTTTATTTTACTCTTTGTATCTCCAATGCCTAGTCTGGTGCCTGGCACAAAGGCATAATAAATGCTTATTGGTTGATTGATCTTATCCCTGGGTCAAAAAGAAAGGAAATAAAATGTCCAGAGACAGCATACATGTCTAAGGAAAGCAGATTTTATTACTGTTGTCCATAGCCTTGGCCTGGGACCTCCAAAATAAGGTTGTTTTGGGGTTTATTTTTTTGCAGATTGGGTGCACACCACTTTACAGAGAATCTAAGTCAAAGGGTGGCAGTAACACTCAGTCAATAAACATTTATTAGGTGCCTACTACATGCCAGGCATTGTGTTAAGTGCTGTGGATACAACAAAAGGCAAAGACTTTTGAGAAGCTCACATTTCCTGTCATGGTATAGAGGAAGGATTCTTCACCTGGGATCCATTGTCTAGATTTCAGGCAGGATGGGCGGTCCATGAACTTGGGTAGGAAATAAGTATGTCTCTTTTTGTTCTTCTAACTGATATTCAAAATTTCCTTCAAATATGAAGGAAAAAAGGAATCCACTATTCAGGCAACCTAGGGTAAGACATTGGACTTCTCTCAGTCTATTTCCTCCTTACCTATAAAATGCTACAAGAAGAGTTATTGTGTTGCTGCTCTTAAGCATCTTGCAAAACTTTACTTATGACTAAATTGATAGCCCAAGTAAAGACTTCCAGCTAATGTAATATTTTGCTTAAGCAGACTCCTCCCTGTCATCTTGACCTCTGCTTGTTAAAGCCCATAACAGCAACAAAACAATACAAGATGAGAGGGCATCTTTCTGGGGAAGTCTATACTTAAATAATAACCTCTATCCAATAAAGGGTTTATAGACCAATATTCTTATGGATTTTTCAAACATTTCAGGGCCATGTGTGAAACACGGTTAATTTTGGTTAAGTGCTGCTTGGAAAATAAGGTCGATATCCCAATGTGTTGTTCTGACAACCCGACTCCTGGAAGAAATGTGAAATGGCACAGAAGATAAAGTAATCTAGCCATTTCATCATCAGGAAGGCCTTTGTTCAAATCTTGCCTCACATATGCACAATTTCCAGGACTTAACTTCTTTCAAATGTTTCAGCCTCCTCATCTGTAAAATTAATATAATAATAGCACCTACCCGATAGTATTATAGGGAGAATCTCATGAAATAATGTATGAATCACTTCACAAACCTTAAAATGCTGTGTAAATACTAATTATTATTTTTATAATCAGCACAGATGCTGACTTTGGTGGTATTCATTGTTTTGAAAAAGGGAGTATTTGACACAATTCCTAGGAATGGCTTATGACTTCATAGCTCCTGGTATTTTTTGAAATACATTAAGGACAAAAAAAATCCCAAAGGATTAGAAGTCCAAACTGAAAACAAACTACCACTTGACCATGAATGGTCATAATAGGAGTAAGAAAGTGAGTAAGAGTGGTGAAAGAGGAGGCTGGAGAGAGACAAAATGGGCCTTTGGCAATTCCCTCTATCCCACACCACAACCAACAAATTTCTCAACTTTTACAAATGACAGCCATTCATAGCTATCCTTCAAGTCTGCCCATGATCACATGGCCACAGATAAGACTTTTTTCCAGGGGAAAACATCAGTTAGATACAAACTTTAAAAAGAACATGATTCTACTTTAAAGGAAACTCTAAATGAGGGCACTCAGAGTCTCTGACTAAGAAAAAGGCAGCAAGTTTCATCACTCATAGATATAATAATGAAGCCTTGGAAATACATATGAGTTCAGATACTTAGTATTTGGGGTTGACCAAGTGGCTCTGATTATGATTTTCAGCCAGAGATGAAAAAATGAAACTTGTCCTCTCTCTTATTGGATTCAAGTGTAATTTTTGAAATTGCATGGAAAAATTAATTCTCTAAAAGTAAAAAAAGTGGGATAAGATTTTTATGTTGAAGTATTGAAGGAATAAATGTAAATTTTTTGGTAGAAATTCTTAATACTAGATTTTTTTAAAGAAGGAAAGCTGCATTTTCATAATTTTTAATTAAAAGGATCTTATTTTTTATCTGACAATACTTATTATTTAATGCTCATAATTAAGGATTCATTCAAGAACCCTCAGTTACCACACATTTTAAACTATTATGAATAAACTAGATACTATAATTTTAAGACTTGTGCATCTTTATGGAAGTAACTTCACATTTCTATATATTTCTGAAGTTGTATATATATATGTATATATATATATATATTCACCTATATTTTTCTCCTCAGCTTTCAAGAGCTGATAAATGTCCACAACTTTATCAGTATATGACAGCCTTTTCTATTCTTTTAGAGAAGTTATAGCTCACCCAGAACAAATGAATTCAAATCACAAAAGCAGAAGAGAACAGCTTTCAGTAGGTTATAAAATTGGTAGGAAGAAAAATAATAATAATTCCTCTCATTCCTATAATTAAATGTAAAGAAAAATTCTTGCTCATAACTCTTCAAACCTCAGAGTTTAAAAATGGAATTTAAAAATCCACATGTTCAGTCATTTCCATCTCAATGACATATCTATGTGCCATATATCACTCTGAATCTTAGGAAAAGAGTGCTTTCCCCCCCAAATTTTGCATATAACATGAATAAATAAAAATGTATTTTTTAAGAAAGCTGAAGCGTTCCTACTAAGTAAAAAAACCCACAGAGGCTTGAAATGGAAGTACATATTTTTTAATTCAACTTTCTCTTTAAAAACAATAGCATACCTAGATATCATTAAGAGCCTTTGAAAGCAGGATGAGGACTAGTCTTTATCACTGTGGGAACAGAATTTCTGTACTGAGCAGGGCAATGTCATGGGAATTTAATGCTGCCTGGAGGCGTTACCATACTGTGTGAAAAGACTTGTTAAGTCATTTTCTAGCTTTTCATCTTTTATACATTTTCCCCTTTAAAAGGAAAAATAACAGCAAAATAAGTGAAATTAATTTAATGTTGAACTGAAAAATAAAATTATTATTATTATTATCAAGGGGGTATAAGCAATTAAAAAGTAATTTCTTTTTTGTGTTTATATTTTTATTCATTTGTGGGGAGGAGTGTAGAATAATCCTGTCCTCTAAGAATTCTAAGATTTTTCTCCATTTAACCTTTGAACACTTCCCACTCTTCTCTATAGGACCATAGGTCCAACTGGCAGTAATCAAGAAGACAAAACCTGGAATAAAAGTGTAGACCTTGCCTTCCATATATAGGGCAAGAGGAGGAAAAGAAATTAATTGAGATGGATCAAGACTACAGATGGAATAAGAAAAGTGGCTGAGTTATTTTTAGTAATTAAAATGGTGTAATTAAGAGAAATTCATTTCTACTTCACTAAAACTTATTAAGAACTCTCAGAAAGAAAGGCATACTTCTGTCACCCAAAAGGGAACTCATGGTAGTTTAGCCTAACAAACAAGAAGACATATTCTGGGTGAATTTACTTTGAGTTGGTTTCTGGAGGTGCCAATAAGATTCTATGGGTTTCATGGTTCACCTTCTATGTTCAACTATATCAATTCCACAGGATCATAAATTTAGAGACCATTTAGTCCAATCCCTCATTTAAAAATATTTAATTTGTTTCAACCAGCAAAATCTGCCTCTCTTCTATCTCAACAGTCTCCTACAACTAACAACGAAAGAAAAACAAACTCCATTACAAACATATGTAGTTAATCAAAACAAATTTCCACACTGTCCATACCCACACCCACCCTCACCCTGCCCAGAAAAAAAAAATGTCTCATTTTGCATTCTGAGTCCTTCTATCACAAGGCAAGGATCACATTTCATCACTAGTCCTCTGGATTTGTAGTCTGTTCTTACACTGATGAGAATTTCTAATTGTTTCAAATATTTTCCTTTACCAAATTCTTGTCATTGTGTCAATTTTCCTTCTGTCTCTGTTCACTTTTCTTAGCATCAGATCATGCAAATCTTCCCAGATTTCTCTGTAGCCATCTCCCTCATCATTTCTTTTTTTTTAATTGACTTGTTTGTTTACTTTTCATTTACAAGATTCAGTTCCAGAATCACTTGAGTTTCAGATTTTTCTCCTCTTCCTCACCACCCCCGCCATGGTGGCATACAATCATGTATAGGATCTGCAAACTCTTTTACATTGTACAATAGTCTGGTTGTATAGGTGTTGTGGCCAGTGGAGTGAACAATGAGAAAAGAGAAAAAACAAACACGGAAAAGAATGATAGCATCCATTGCTTCAGTCTCCATTTAAACTCTGGTCTTTCTGGATTTTTTTCTGAATGTAGACATTTCCTTCCATCCTGAGACTTGTAGAACTGTCTTTTAACTGTGTGTTGCTGAGAAGAGTCCAGTTTTTCAAAGCTGGTCATCACACATATGATGTATCTGTGACTGTGTACAAATTTTTCCTGGTTCTGCTTTTCTCACTCAGCATCAATTCATATAAGGCTCTCCAGGTAATTATGAAGTCCATCTCCTTCCCATTTCTTATAGCACAATAGTATTCCATCATACTCATATACCATAACTTGTTCAGTCATTTCCCAATTGATGGGCATCCCTTAAATTTCCAGTTTTTTGCCACCACAAAGAGAGTTGCAACAAATATTTTTGTATATAT
>JAQQSW010004565.1:0-14408 GCA_028646575.1 Pseudocheirus occidentalis
GGGGGGGGGAAGGGATAGGAAGAAGAGACAGATGGTCACTGTCACAATATGTCCACTATGAAGATGTCCTGTATAATCACACATCCACAGCCTGTATTGAATTGATTGTTCTTCCAGTGGGGGTGGGTGACAAGGGAGGAATTGAAAGAAGCTAGAATTCAAAGTCCTGCAATACCTGCAATGAGGAATTAAGATATACAGGGGCTGGGATTGAGAGACCCTCCCTGCCCTACCAGAAAGTAAGGAACCAGAGCAGGGGAGGGGTTTTTCAGTGGCATTGCTGTTTTAGGGTTGTGGCAGGGGCAAGATGGGGAGAAAATTTGTAATTCAAAAATGTAATGAAAATGAATGATGTAAACAAGAAAACAAATTTAAAAAAAGAAAAAAATTCTACCCCCTTCTCCCAACCAATTCCACTGTATTCACACAAAGACATAATAGTTTATATAAAATATACCTATGGGTAAATGGGAGTTTATTGCATCTGAATTCAACATAATGCACATTCTAACTATTTTTTTCTGTTCTGACAATTCAATGATAAGACAAATCACAATTCTGAATTTTCTTTCCTTGCTCTTTGATTTTAAACATTGTTGCTTTCATTCCTTGTGAATAAAGCTGACAATATTTTAGTAATCTGATGTGGGCATTTTGCAAATTATTTAATTAGAATTGTAGACATCTATAGGCAAAGGATCAGGATACTTCTTTCATTTCTCCGATGACATAGGCTTTATCAGGTCTTTGATATTTCACTACTGAAATATATTCACTGTTCTGATAGGATTTTAGAAATAGCATCTATTGAAAATGACCTTCTTTACTGTCAAGAAATCATAGTCCTGGAAGCGTTTATTTGCCAGGGGCGTGGCACTGCAGCAAAAATGCCATCATTGCATATGGAGAACCTGTGATCATATCTCTAAATTTCCATAATGTGAACCTTCCCTTTAATAGTTTTAGACTTTGAGTTTTATGCTGTTATCATCAGTTAGGAGAAGATATATATATATATATATATATATATATATATATATATATATATATATATATATATATATATTAATCTGTGTTTTAAGGAAAGATTTGTTCCTTATACTCATGATATGTTTACTTGGTCATCCAAGTAATAAAGAATTTATTGAGTACCTCTTATTGGTAATTGCTTCATTCAAATCAGTTTGTGCTGTATTTTGAAGCCTGGTACCTGAAGATATCTTTTCCCCTGGATACTAGGGTTTTATTAGAAGAAAATAACGCTTTACTGGCTTCTGGAAACTTAAGTTAAAGAACAACAAATAGCAAAAACAAGAACAATAAATACAAATTTATGAATATGCTCTTATTCTTAGTCTCATCTTAGTCTCATTTTAGAGTGTAACTTTACTGAAGAATATGATAACACATTATACAGGCCAGAGTCTAAGGGATTTAGACACCGTTTAGTGGGGGGTGAGAGTTCTCTGAGGAGTCTGATGGATAAAGTGGAAATTTAAGCTTAGTTTTTAGTTATTTTCAATTCAACAAAACTTTCTTTATGGTTCTTTCAACTGCAATACATTATGATGTTAAATGTGGAAAATAATAAGCTGAATTACAGAGTATCTGCCCTCTATTGAGAGAGAGATGATTCATTCAAATATTAAAACACAATAGATTATGGTAAGTGAAGAAGACAGGTATAAAATTAAATGAGAAATCTCAGGATGTCAGAACAGCAAGGGACTCTAGAAGTCATCTAGTCTAAAAACTAATTATATAGGTGAGGAAACTGAGGCTCAGAGAGGGCAAAGTTCTTTTACAAGGTCATAATATTCAAATCCAAGTCTCCTGACTCGAAGTTTACTTTGCTTATAATGATACTGGAGCTACTTTTCTAATTCAGGGTTGGGGACCTTAAGGGGATTTTTCATGAAAGTGTCATTCTCAGAGTTGGGGAGATGGTGGAGGAAGGGGTAAAGAATGTGTTCCACTATTGCTGAATGAGATAAAGAAGTGCTAGGAAGCAGGAAATGGGAATTAGCATTCAGGAAATGAAAAGCTGAAAAGAGAACCAAAGAATGAAGCTTTAGTACATATGCTTGTATTTGGGAATATTGGACTTGGAGTCGGAAGATGTGAATTCAAATCCTGCTTCAGACAATTACTAGATGGACAGCTCTGGACAAGTCACTTTTGCTCTCTCTATCTCTGCTTCTTCATCTATAAAATGAAAATAATAGTAATAACACCTTCCTTCCTTGAAAGTTTTTATGAAGATCAATTGATATCCTATTCTTTTATATATTATAATGGTTTCTTCTCCTTTCTCCTCCTCCTTTTCTTCTTTTTTTCCTTCTTCTTCTTCTTCTTCTTCTTCTTCTTCTTCTTCTTCTTCTTCTTCTTTTCCTTCCTCCTTCTCCTCTTGTCCCACTCCAATTAATGAAATCATGCAAGGCTGACCTAATTCATTAATAAAAAATGTGAACTACATGCCGATAATTTCTTAATCAACTTGAGAGAATTAAAATGATTTGTTATTGAATAAATGCACACACACACATACACACACATCTTGTGATTGGATGAAAGAATAAGACAAACCTATTAAGTGGTACTGCCAAGCCTGGAACCAAGATATTTTGAATGCATAGAACTAGACTGTGCAACATTCCCTTTTCTATGTGATAATTAATTTAAAATTTGATATATGTAAGATATTCCTGTCTGAATTCATGCCAAAGGATAGTCAGCTCTGAGAATAAACAAATTTGTGCTAGCATGAGCTTTTGAGGTGGAGAGATGTGTAAGCTATGGATGTCATGAGGGTACGGTAATTATGGAGCACAGTAGAGAACTACAACTAAAGGAAACTTTATGAGAATTCTATGAAGGGAAAAAAGGGACTTTCAGTAACCAAGAGTTGGTCCTTTGCCACATAGGGCCTTTATATGTATACGTCATTACTTTTGTGCTTTCCTGTGTAGATTCCATTTAATTGACTTTTCTGTAAAAGAGGAGAGGGACTCTGCACACCCACCTCAATTTGGGTTTAATTTTTAAAATTGCTCTTCTTGCTAGTTCTTCTCAGTAAGCCCTTTCCCTAAAATCCAGTTAAAGCTAAGTGGGGAAGGACAGGGAAATAAGCATTTTTATAGTGCCTACTATATTCCTGGTACTAAATGAAGTACTTTTTTTTTCAAAGAAACATTTCATTTGATGCTCACAATAACCCTTCAACGTAGATGCTAATATTTTCCCGACTTCACAGTCAAGAAAAATTGAAGCAAAAGGAGTTTTGGTGACTTTCCCAGGTTTGCACAGCTAATAAGTTTCTGAGACTGGGGTTCAAATAAATTATTCATGACTCTAGGCCCAGAGCTCTATCCAGTGCCACTTGTTGCCTCTAAGTGGTCCGTTGTTCATTGGGTGTACCATGATTTGTGCTTACAAAAGACTGTTGAATTACTAATAACTTTATGGAATTATTAAATGGGGCAGTCAGGGCAATACTTCAATCACACTTTAATTAGGGATAAAGGGTACATTGGCAAAAATACGCAGAGAAATGGCACAAATTGAAGGGGTACAGTGCCAGATGTCATGGAAACTGGGATGAGGTAGTGGAGGAAGGCAGACAAGGTGGTGATGAGAATGGGGAAAGGGAGAGGCACAGAGAATCACTCATTTAAGAAGGAGAGAGGCACTTGGAACAAGAGAACAAGTGGATAAATTGTCTTTAGGAAGAACATCCAATTAATCATCAAGGACTAGAACAAAAGAGGAGAGAATAGGGGATGATGCAGGTGATTTTTGATGTGTGGAGTTGAGGAGAGGAGGGAGATCATAAATTATAGTTTCCATTTTCTCTCTTAAGTAGGAAGCAAGGTTGTCTGCTGAGGAGGTGGATTGTGATGTTTTGAAAGAGAAGATAGAAAGTTCAGAGTTGCAGAATAATATATGTAACACATTACAAGGTTGAGATAAGTGGAAATTGGATTTTGGAATACTTTAAAAATGAAATTTATGTGAAATAAGCAACAAAAATAAATGGAAAGTTAATTTCACATGATGTAAACTTTAATACATACCTTTTATGGCTTTTAAAGCAGCAAGTGTACCTCTAATATTTGACTCAGTATATGATTTTATTTACTTACAAGAAATATACTTGAATAGCATAATTTTTTT
The DNA here is from genome assembly GCA_028646575.1 of Pseudocheirus occidentalis. NCBI lineage: Eukaryota > Metazoa > Chordata > Mammalia > Diprotodontia > Pseudocheiridae > Pseudocheirus > Pseudocheirus occidentalis. The sequence goes on from JAQQSW010004565.1 coordinate 4,174, forward strand.
ATTTCATTTAAGGCAATGTATTTCTTCTCAAGACTTCAGCATCTCAAAATTTTAGAGTCAAAGTAGACCTCAAGGCCCAACTATTCTACCTTTGTAATGGTAATAGAAATTGGAGATCCCACTATGTTGTCTTGGCTTATGGTTTGAGTGTTAAAACTCAGAACTTGTGAATCCCACTTGTGGGATGGACTTGTTGACTGAAGAGAGAGGGCTGAACTGGGAGAAGCCATGAATTGGGAGAGAGGCCCAAGCCAAGCGAAGGGCAGAAGGACTTTTGGGAGATTAGTATCTAGTATTGTGGAGCATGACTTGCTGAGAGAAAGACTGCTGAGGGCCAGCTGGAGGTGTCCAGGATTTTTGAGAACTGCTACCTGGAGCTGCCAAGAAATGAAGAGGCATGGCTATGATGCTGGTATTTTGTCTATTTTGATGTTGTTTTCACAGATTCTCCTGCTGGTGAAGGACATTGCTGCTGTTGTAGAGGTCCTGGAAACTTGATGTTGGCTCAGAAACCCTGAAGGGGGATTTTCATGTAGTATGTTTACAGAAATCCTGCAAGAGGGCCTTGCTAATGTTTTCAGGGGTTCTGGAACTGTTCTACAGGCAATGAGTGATTTGACAAGGACATTGGCTATGGCTTTATTGAGCCTTGTCTCCCCAGGAACTGAGATTGCTGAGGGCTTGCCTGGAGTCAAGATGAAAGAAGATCCTTTCCTTGGGTTTTCAATGCTGAGATGATATCTTAACTTTGTTATATAGGTAAAGGGTGTATGGCCTTTTGTGCTCTCCTGCCCCTTTTGAGAAAGTGCTTGGTGTTAATAGATGGTATTGTAATTCAGTATTATCCAGGGTTGGGAAACCTTTGGCCTTTTTGGTGCTCTGTCCTTGACTAAATGAATGTACTTTGTTTATGATTGGAAACTATTCTCCATTTGAGAAGAGACTAAATGAATGTACTGCCCAGGAGTGGGCTACTTTGACTATTGATCCAGTGTTAGGATACATGGACTTTGGTACTTTGTAATTGAATTGAGAACTTACTTGCTAAATGAATTAGTTATACTGTATTTTGACTTTCTCTGTTCTGTGAATGTTTGCTGAATAAATGGGGTTTGCTATGCTGGTAATCCAAACCTTGGAAGTTGGCATTACAACCATATACTTGAAAAATAATCCTTTGTCTAATATGTCTGATAAGACATCATCCAGCTTTTGCAAGAAGATATCTAAGGAGAGAAAACACATTCATGTCTCTAGACAGCCTATTTCACTCTTGGATATATCTAAAGTAGGAGAAAGTCTACCCTAACATGATTTCTAAACTTTCCCGTTCATAATTTCTGTCTTCACAGACAAACAAATCAGATTTAATCCTGATATTGGACAGCCATCATATACTTTAATTACTATAATATCCCTCCACAATTGTCTGTTCTCCTGGCTAAATATCCCTATTTACTCATGCTATTGATTCAGTGATCTGAGGGTGGCATCAGCAGAGAGGTTTAAGTAATCAGTTTCCTACATTTTTTTATGTAGACATAATTAATTGCCACCAGTGAATTGCTACCAGGAAGTTTTCATCACATTCTTTTAATATTTGTTTTTTGCTGCTGTAATTATATTGCTTTGAATTCTATTGCCCATTTGTAGCCTACATCTTGACTGTGATCACCAGGATTATAGGACAAAGAGAAGATTTACTTGGTTCCTTTTAGTAATTTAGATAAAGCAGATATTTATTACTTACTAGCAGTCTAAAATTTTAATTTTAGGGGTGGGTAGGTTGTGCAGTGAATAGAGCCCCGACCCTGGAATCAGGAGTACCTGAGTTCAGATCTGGCCTCAGACACTTGACGCACTTACTAGACATGTGACCTTTGTCAAGTCACTTAACCCCAATTGCCCTCCAATAAAAAAGCAAAAAAAACCCCAAAAAACAAAAAAGAAATTTGCATTTTAGTGGAGAATGAACTGATTGCTGATGAATATTGTAATTTCTGTGGTGCCATATATAAAGCCAAGCACTAACAGCTTTGCAGAGGCCTGCTGCTGTGATCAACTTCAAGGTTCTGATTACTCAGTATAGTGAACTCTCTATTTATTCAGTAGTAAATTAAGGCAAAACAATCACAGAAATCAAAGTACAGCATTTACAATGTTATGAAATAACAACTTATCCCTAAAATGGCCACATAGTTTTCACCAAAGTGGCCACATACTTTTAAACGAAGTGCATTAATTTACTAACTCAATCATTTAGTAAGTCCTTAATTCAATCATCCTTAAGGAGGCTTATATCCTTAACTGGCACAAAGTACAAAAGTCAAAATTCCTCCACCCCTAGTCCACAGTAAATCATGATCTTCTCAGTTTCTATTAAATACCCAAAGAGAAGTCTTTTCATCTTGACAGGATTCAGGCTCTCAACTTCCATGGTTCCTTTTCTATGGTGCCAGCTCCTGCCCAAATCTGTCCAACTGTCACTGAGTTAAAAGACAGCTCTCAGTTCCTTTTCCAGCTCCTTGTGCAGCTTCTCTCCTGTACTGAAGGTCACAGTGACTAATTCAATTCAAGTCCTTCAGAGTTTCTGTTCCTGGGAAGACAAAGCTTAACAAAACCACAAGAACATTCATCAACAGCAATTCACCTTCTGCCTGTGAAATCAGCATATACCCAACAGCAAGGTCTGAGGAATCAACACAAATCATCATTATTGTCCAAAGACCTGTGAAAATGTCAGTAAGACCCTCCTTCAGGATTTCTGTAAATATACAAGAAAATCCTCTTTCAGGGCTTATTAACTAGCAGTAAGGTTGGAGGGTTTCTGTAACAACAGCAACATCCTCTAACAACAGATAAATCTGACAAAGTACCATCAAAACAGACAAAGTACTGGCACCTCAGTCATGCTTCCTTCCAGTTCTCTCTTCCCATTTCTCAGTTCTTCTCAGTTCTCTTCTCAGTTCTTCTCAGTTCTCCATTCTGCTACCACAAATTATGTTCCCCATTCTGTTTTCATTTTGTAGCTGCTCTCCAAAGTTCTCAGGATCCTAGCAGTCCTCTCAGCAATTCTGGCTCTCTAGCTTGGGCTTTTCCTTATATATGATTAGTAGCTCCTCCCTGTTCCACCCCTTCCTATTATTATATATTGGTAACTTTATCAACATAATGAGCTCCTGAAGAGAAAAATCTCATCTACTGATATATGTTGGCACTTGTTCCACAACTTTAAATCTTAGTGAGTTTTCTTCTGTAATGTGAAGCTAAGTGGGTCAGTGGCAGGACTTGAACACTGTTCTTCTTAATATTCAGCCCCATTTTCCATCTGCAACACTACACTCAATCTGGTCAAGATAGTCATGGGAATGATATAACCTCACATTCTCTTCCCCTTCACTAATATAACTGTTATTTGGTAATTAGCTCAATACATAGATTTTAGGGCTTTATGTTTGTAAATTCACTACTTTCTCTGCATCACTTTTACTTCCTTCCTCTTGATACATAATATTTCCACCCACTTCTCCATTAGATAATAATACAACATATATACAGAACTGGAATATCCCATAATCTCCATGATGAATTAACCAATAGTTTGCCAACCACAAAGAAAATAATAAGGCTACATCTATCTCAGGAGAGAGGTTTGTTTGAGTATTAGAAGAAGGCAAAGATTAATGAGAAAGGTTATTTGATTTTGTCCATTTCACAGTTGTAAAGTAAACTAGTATCATTCATTAGTGAAGACCCTGGGATCTCATTCTTATTTCTTATTATCTACTGTCCTAAGAAACATTAGAATTTAAAAGGGAACTACCTCAGCTGTTAAAATTGAGCCATCTAGATAGCAATCTGCTCTCTTGTTGATTCACATTTTTTGGCATTCTTGATTTCTTGAGAAATCTGGTTCAGCAGCAATTATGCAGTTTGTTTGCAAATGACTGTTATATAGATATAGTCTCATTTTATCCCACTGCCAGTGGATATCAAATGTATGCATCATCCCTTTTGCAATGACTTCCCCAACTCCCCTTCATATTGGCAACATGCATTCTCAGAGGTTAGCTACCTCTCTTCTCCAGCTTCTAGAGGTAAACAAAAAGGGCTTTGGATTTTAACACTATTTTTTTCCCAAAAAATTTGGGCCACACTCCTACAAGTACAAATAGATCCATAGGGAGAGTAGCACACCATTGAATATAAAGGTTATAAGACACACTTGTAGAACACACTTGGTAAAAGGGTAGCTTACAGCTCCTAGTTACCGAGAATCTGTGTCTCTCTTTCTGAATTTCCATGAATGCTTTAGTTCTAACTCTCTTCTCCTGGGAGGCAGATAGGCAGAGTATTCGAGAAAGTGTTGAACCTAAAGTCATGAATACCTCAGTAAAAATCTCCCTTCAAACACTGGCCAGATTTTACTAGATTTGTGAACCTGGCCAAGTCACTTAAACCTGTATTTGTCTTAATATCCTCAATTATAAAATGGGGTTTATAATACCACCAACCTCATAGGGTTTTAGTGAGCATAGTATATGTAAAGTGCTTAGCACAGAGCTTAACAATTTGTAGGTGTTTTTCAAATGTTTATTTCCTTTCCTCTTTCTAATCTCTGGGGGTCAATGCCCTTCTAGCATTCTGCAGATTCCTGTCATTTTTGTGCCCGTTAGCTCTAAAATCAATGACATGGTCAATGGTGTGTGTGTGTGTGTGTGTGTGTGTGTGTGAGAGAGAGAGAGAGAGAGAGAGACAGAGAGACAGAGACAGAGAGAGACAGAGACAGAGAGACAAAGCGACAGAGACAGAGAGAAGAGATAGAGACAGAGTCAGAGGGAGAGAAGACACAGAGAGAGACAGATACATGCATGCACACACACACAAAGACACACACACACAGACTCCCTCTGGGCTCATCCACCTCTTCTCCAATTTCCTTTTGGATCAGGTACAAGGAACTCAAGAGCCTGGAAGGTCTCAAAGCCTGACTACTTCACTGTTGTACTGTGAGCTTCAAAATTAGCTTTACTATGTTATACATAGGCCCTGAGGTAGTCTGAGTCTCTCAGTCAATCACAGAATATTTCCTGTGTGGCCTTTCTTTCATCCAATAATCCAAGTGCTTTACTCCTCTCAAAATGATTAAGATCTTATTGCACCTAATTTAAACCTTTGATTGGTTGTAGAAGGTTGGCTTTCTGTGTTTAAAAGAAATGAGGCAAGGACACAAATCTACATAATGATATATAAAATAAGTATAATATGATCTGTAATTTTCTATTTTCATGTGGGGTTAGTCCTGCTTCTGTCACTATATAACTGCATAAAAATCTCTTACTCTCTTAGGATCTTAATTTCTTCAATTATGATACCAAGAATTTTGACTAGATAAGCTTTCTAATTCTTGATTTCCACTGATAATGCATTCTCATGCCACCATTCTGGCTCCTGGATCTTTTCCTGTTATGTCACATCATCAGGCCACAACTTGTCTATGTGCAGACCATCAGTAGTTAGCAAAATCTAATGGAAATCTAATGAATAATACCATCAGTAGCCACAATTTTCAGAGTTTTTCAAATTGTCTTCCTGTATCAGTGAAGGAAATAGCCATGTTTTTGTTGTTTATCTTGTAGATTTTTTTCTCTTTCTGTCTCTGTCTATGACTTTCTCATTTTGTATCTCTTTCTGTTTTTCTCCCTGTCTCTGTCTCATATAAGTGTGCATGTGCACCCGTGTGTGCACACGCACACACACACACTCTCATACACACAATATTCATCAGTTCAAATTAGGTGTTTTAGACCTCTTACTCACTGATTTATAAACCGTGGTATTAGCTTGACTATAGGGAAGTTTGATTAAATTATTTCCATGTGTGATAAATTCATAATCATGGATGAAGATGAAAAATTAGCCCACTAATAAAAACAAGGATTTATTTAAAATTCATGCTCAAGTTTCTGCTATTGGATAAAGATGTGAACATTCATCTTAACTTGGGCAGAATTACTTTCAGCTATGAGATGAAGGAAAAGAAAACAACCCTGCTGAAGCACAAAGAGAAGAAATTACTTTTTAAACTTTTAAAACTCCATTTCATACACTTATTTTTCTTGTGTATCATTTATGATAAATCCCAGAATTTACTTTTAAGGCTTTCTTGCTCATCTCTGCTGACTTATGAATTGAAGGACCTTTTATTTATGGGGGGTCATCACATTGCTATCCTCATCGTCATTCCTTTATAAAAAAAACTTAAGAGGAAGGAATGGAAAGGGAGAAAAGAAAGAAAATCCCTGTGACAAGTAAGCATTGTCAAGTGAAAAAAAAAACCTGTAGCTATGTCAAACCATGTTTGTGTCCTTCAGTTTGAGACTCTTACGTATCAGGAGTAACATTTTCATCATCAGTCCTTTGAAAATATCTTTCAAAGTTTGTTTCTTTATAATATTTTTGACTTTGTATGCATGGATATGTGTGTGTATATATGTGTGTGTGTATGTATATGTGTGCATATAGACATGTGTACAAATATAAATGTATATGTATATGTGTATGTATATGTATATGTATATGTGTGTTTCCCCTCAGTATGTTCATCTCTCCCCATCTGATCTATTCTCCATTAAGCCACCAAAGTGTCTTTCTTAAAACACAGGTCTGACCTTGTCATAACCCTTCACTCAATAAATTCCAGAAGCTCCCTATTGTATATAGGATCAAATATGATTTTTTTTAATATTCAAAGTCTATCATATCATAGCAACCTAGCCTATTCCTCTCTTGACTCCCCACTTCCAGGTTTCTTATACCTTACTATCTGCACTTGTAATCTAGTTACTTTAGCCATTCTGCTGTTTTGTGCACAAGATTCTCTAGTTTTTATCCTTGGATATTTACTCTGTCTTTTTCCATATATCATATGCTCTCTCACTCCTTATATCTGTCTATTGACTTTCCTGTCTTCCTTCAAGTCCAAGATAAAACTCTGTCTTCCACAGAAAGTCTCTCCCAATTCCTCTTAATTCTAGTGTCTTCACTATTTTAATTATTTTCTGTTTATCTTCTAGATATCTCAGATATCTAGATATCTTTGTTCATATTTGTCTGCCCTTTCTTCACTGGAAGAAGTCACTTACTAAAATTTCTCATTCAATTTCTTTATCATTTTTAAGCCTCAATATGAATTTTAGATTTTTCCTGGAATAGATAGGGCAACAGAACAGCCTTATTATTTTTAAGTACTTGATGATGAGCAAACATCTTTAACTAGTTCTTCATCTATGTGCTAGCACTAAATTCTACTCCGATGTCTTTTTGTGATTTAGAGATAACCTGTGCCAAGTTATGGCTAAAACTGATTGGGTGTCTTCATTAACTCTAAGACAAAGATGGTAAGCACTGGGAGTGGATGGCCATGGATGTATAAAACCTGATACTGAAAGACAAGTTGGAGAAACACAGCAGTTTCTACTTTTGATGCTTATCAATGACAGGACTGAGTTTGAATGGCCCCTGAATATCAAGTTTGGGTGAAATAGGGAGACTCAATCTTAATAAATACACAAACAAGTAATCAAGCAAATAAAATGCAAAATAGCAACTTGTCCCAGGATTATTTATATTTGACCTACATTGAAAAAGGTGAGACCAAGTTACTATCATGATTCTGATGATAATGACAACTGAAATTTATGTAGCACATTAATATTTATGAACATTTTATATTTCTAAAGAAGAACTTTTATAAAAATGTTGAAGACTTTTGACATATTTTCTACTCACAATATAGCATGTGGCCCATCACAGGCATATGATGAGTACTTATTGATTGTTTGAAGGGGCAACTCAGTGAACTCTTTTGAAACTATTCATCCATAACCTCAAAGGGACACAGGAATGATCCAGGAGGGACAGGAGTAGCTTCAGGTACAATTAGGGGATCATTGAATAAAAATAAGGACATCGAGGAAGCATAAGAAAAGAAGAGAAATTTGAAAAACAGTACATTTTTTCATTGGTTGTGTAACAGAGTAAGTCATAGTGATTCTAATTGTTAACAAATAAATACACAAAGCACAAATTATAACCAAACAGTTATCAAGTCTGCCTATACATTTCAACAAGGAAGTTTTGACAAGACAGCATGTTGAGTGTTGTCAGAAAGTTCAGCATGCTTTGGTTGGAATATGTACCTGTAATGACCTTTTTTACAGGGCATCCAGGACCATTCCTTCTGGAACATTCAGGAGAGTGGATCACCAGCAGCTGTGGTGATTTCCAGAGTTGTAAAGCCTTAAATTCCAAAGACAAAATGAAAGGTCAGTGGAACTTAGCTGAAATTGGGGATGAGGAGTATGCAGGAGCAGGTCCAGTCCTCTGCCCCCAGAGCCAGAAGTGGCAGAAGTGGTAGATCAGCAGCCACATTCATGTGGCTGCTTCAGGGATCCCTGCCTGCAGATTGCAGGGGGGCCAAGCAATAATTAAGAGCCTAAGTGCTCTTGCCTTAACCTGCCTGGATCAGGAACAAAGTCTTTTGTGGTGGTCCTGAGGTGCCTGACCAGTGAGACAAAGCTGGTGGGAGCTGTGGAGATGAAAGCCTCCTAATAACTTGGGCAGCTGTGAAAACCCCAGTAATATGGGAGAAAGCTCTCCCCTCTGGAAGCAGAGTTCTACTGGGGCAAAAACTCAAAAGTCAAGCGAATTGACTGTCAACATGGGCAGGCAAAGGAAGCAAAGCATGCACAGCTGTCCAACTTTAGACTTCCTTTTTTGGGAAAAAAAAGGATCAAAGCATGTAATGGGAGGAAGACAACACAGTCAAAGCTCTGGCGTCAAAAGCTTCTAAGAAAAATATGAACTGACTACTGGCCATAGAGGAGCTTAAGAAAGATTTTGAAAACCAAGTAAGAGAAGTACAGGAAAAACTGGGAAGAGAAATGAGAATGATGGAAAAAAAACATGAAAAGAGAGCCAGCAACCTGAATGGAGAAAATAACACCTTAAATAACAGATTAACTCAAATGGCAAAAGAGGCCCAAAAAGCCAATGAGGAGAAGAATAAAAGTGGATTTTGCCAGATGGAAAAAGAATCTCAAAAGCATTCTGAAAAGAATAATTCCGTCAGAATTAGAATGGAGTAAATGGAAGCAAATGACTTTATGAGAAACCAAGATACTATTAAACAGATCCAAACAAATGAAAAAAATAGAAAGCAATATGAAATATCTCATTAAAAAACACTAACCTGGGAAATAGATCCTGGAGAGACAATCAAAAAATTATTGGCCTACCTGAAATCCATGATCAAAAAAAGAACCAAGAAATCATCCTTCAAGAAATTTTCAAGGAAAATTGCCCTGATAGCTTAGAACCAGAGGACAAAATAGGAATTGAGAGAATTCACTTATTATGTCTTGAAAAAGATCCCCCCAAAGAAAACTCCTAGTAATATTATACCCAAGTTCCAGAGTTGCTAGATCAAGGAGAAAATATTACAAGCTGCCAAGAAGAAACAATTTGAATATTGTGGAAACAAAAGCAGGATAACACAGGATCTCACAGCTTCTACATTAGGGATCAAATGGCCTAAACTATGATATTCTGGAGATCAAGGGTGCTAGGATTAAAACCAAGAATCACCTACCCAGGAAAATTGAGTATAATGTTTCAGGGGAAATATAGTCATTCAATGAGGTGGAGGACTTTCAAGCATTCTTGATGAAAAAACCAGTGCTGAATAAAAAGTTTGACATTCAAATACAAGAAGCACGAGAAGGTAAACATGGGAAAGAAATCATAAGGAACTTATCAAAATTGGACTATTTACATGTCTGCATGGATAAGTGATAATTGTAACTAAAGAAACTTTTCTCAGTATGAGGATTGTGGAAGGGAATATAAATGTGTATATATGTATATATGTGTACACATACACACACATATATATGTATATACATATATATTTACATAAACATATGTCTATAAAGGAGAGTATATATGCATATGAATACATATGTGAGTGTGTATATATGTGTACAGGTACATATAGACAGAGGGCACAGAATCAATTGAATAGGAAGAGATGATATTTAAAAGGTAAAATTGAGAGGTGGGAGAGGAATATAATGAGAGGAGACAGGGAGAGACAGAATGGGGTTTATTATCTCACATAGAAGAGGCAAGTAATAATTGTTACAATGGAGGGGAAGAACAGGAAGGCAAAAGGG
>JAQQSW010004566.1:0-14408 GCA_028646575.1 Pseudocheirus occidentalis
TTTAATAGTATCTTGGTTTCTCATAAAGTCATTAGCTTCTACTTGCTCCACTCTAATTCTGAAGGAATTATTCTCTTCAGAATGCTTTTGAAATTCTTTTTCCATCCGGGAAATTCGACTTTTTAAGGCATTCTTCTCCTCATTGGCTTTATGGACCTCTTTTGCCATTTGAGTTAATCTATTCTTTAAAGTGTTGTTTTCTTCAGTCAGGTTGTTGACTCTCTTTTCATGATTTTTTCGCATCGTTCTCATTTCTCTTCCCAATTTTTCCTCCACTTCTCTTATTTGGTTTACAAAGACCTTTTTCAGTTGATGTATAGCTTCTAGGCATTTGGTGTGGGAGTTCTGAGTTCTGGGCTGTCTTCCTCCCATTCCATGCTTTGATCCTATTTTTCCACAAAAAGGATTCTAGAGTTTTATTGCTGTTCTTATTTTGCTTCCTTTTCCTCATGTTGGCCAGTCAATTAATTGGTTGTTTTTTTTTTTTAGCTCTGTGAAACTCTGCTTCCAGGGGGGAAAGCTCTGTTCCAAATCGCTGGGGTTTTCCCAGCTGCCAGAGCTATTGGGTGGTGTTGCAAGTCACCCCAGCTTTGGCTTGCTGAAAGAGCACCCCAGGACACCCACCGAAGACCACGATCTGGATCCAGGCTACTTAATGCAAGAGTACTTGGCCCTGATCAACTGATTCAGCCCCCCTGCGGAGTCCACAGGCCAGGGGCTCTGAAGCAGCTTGGTGGGGGCCACCGCTGGTTCCAGGAGTTCCCTTCCCCCACTGCTTCCTTGCCCCAGGGGAGATTGGCCAAACTGCTTTTCTTCCCCCAAATTAATTTTCAAAGTTTTACTTTCACTAACCGTCTCTGACCTTGGTTTGGGGGTTTTAAGATCCCCTCAGGCAGGTGCTTTAGATCTTCTCTGAACTAGACTCACGCTGTGGCTTGGGAGGCTCAGCTCCTCCTGGCCACCCTGGGGCCTGGCCTGGCCTGGCGGCTGCGATTTTGAGCTAGGCTGGTCTCTGCTCCGGTGGGTGCGAGCTGCCCCTCTTCTGTCCCCAGAGAAATGAGAATGATGTGAAAAAATCATGAAAAGAGAGTCAACAACCTGACTGAAGAAAACAACACTTTAAAGAATAGATTAATAGATGTGGAGGTGCTGGCGGCTGTATGCCTCTGCAGACTGGCTGCTGTGTAGCTCAGCTCAGCTCCTTCCCACAGCCCTGGGCTTGGCCATGGTCTCGGCTTCAGGCTGGGCCAGCCTCTTTTCCTGGCCCACCGCAATGAGCCCCTGCTGCCGAGCTGCCTTCAGCAAGAGATGTGTTTTCTGTATTTTTGTGAGTCTGAGAGTCCTAGACTTTCCTAGACTTTGTCTGGGCTCATATTTTATGGGTGGTTAGGGTGGTGGTGTGGGAGCTGCAGGACCTTGCTGCTTCTATGCCGCCATCTTGACTCCGCCCCCTCCTTTTTCTAGATCTTTGTAGAAGACATATAGTTGGAAATTAGGCTGTACTACTTTTTCTTACTCCATCATCTACTCTACCTTCCACGTTAGCATCATCATTATGATATGGCCCACATTCCACCAGTCTTTGGTATAATGAATTCACCTCAATAGTATTTTATAAATTTTTATTTCTATCACCCCCATAGTTTTATTTGAGTAGGAAGACATTATTTTTTTAAAAAAGTGTCTAGCTCCAAATCTATGATCCTGTGATCTTAAGATATCCTCAACTCAAGGTTTATTGAGCCACCCTCAGTACCTAGTAGACTAGCAAGGTCATGGGCCCAAAGAGTTAATGGATAACATGCATGCTTTAGAATTGGGATCACACCAAATTATGCCTTTGAGGTCCAGATAAGACTGGACCTCTGACATTCTGAGGAAAGAATGCTGTTTCATTCTGTGACTTTACTAGCTGAATCTGTTAGTGCCGCTGTCAGTCAGTACCATGGCCAGAGATAATAAGGGAGTTTGGAACAGCTATCTCGTTCATCATTATGGTGGGAAATAAAAACATAGGTAGCTCTGGACTGTTTTGAACCATCGTTAATTGCTGGCCAATGGGGCTAAAGTTATTGAGGATATTTAAGGATGAGGAGGGCAGCTGAGTGGTTCAGTGGATAAAGTGTAGGGACTGAAATCAGGAATATTCATCTTCCTGAGTTTAGATTTGGCCTCAGACATTTATTAGCTGTCTGATCCTGGGGAAATCACTTAACCCTGTTTGCCTGAGTTCCTCATTTGTAAAACGAGCTGGAGAAGGAAATGGTGAACTACTCCAGGATCTTTGCCAAGAATAGCACAAATGGGATCACTAAAAGTTGGACATGACTGAAATGACTGAACAATAATAAAAGAGGAGGAAAATCATATAATGATTTCAAATATATATGTATATTTTACTTGCTGCCTTGGTACCTTTCCACACCTTGTATTGTTCAAAAAGTGAGAGTCTGAACTAGGTGGCCTCAGGGCTCAGGAACTGTGTTAATCCATTGCATAGAATTCTTCAAATTTTCCTGATGTGAGTGTGTCTGTGTTTCTTCACTGGGCTTTTGATTAGTAGCAATCAGTTGGGGGCAGTGTGTTGTCTTTGTCTATCTCCTTAAGTGTTTTGTTCCTTATATTAATTAGCACCTGGTATTTTCCTGTCAGCACTTTCCTATTGGTTGGCCTTCATTTTTCCTGGAAGGGTGGGTTGGTGATGACAAGTTCCCCTAACTGCTACCAAACATTTTTACGGGACCTCTTTCTGAGATTTTCCCCCATTACCATAAGAATATGTTTGAGTCCAGCTATTAAGAGTCAAACAAAAGCTTTAGGAGTCAAACTGAGTGAGACAAGCAGTCTCACCAATATTCTCTATAGACTGTCTCCTTATCCTCTTCTGACTACCATAAATTGGATTCTTTGATTCTAGCTGCCTTGAATTTCAGCATTGAGGAGAAACACATTTTCTTAATTCAGCAGGGCTTTGTTTTATACTCCCTAGGATTTCACCCCTCTATTCCCTGGGGTAGGTTCCTATGTCCTCCCAATCCCTACTTGGATGGCCTAATTAACCTAATTACTAGTATGTATCAATACCTTCAAGAGCGAAGTCATTATCATTCAAAAGTATTCATTAAAGACTTATTTACCTTGTTATGTACAAAAGCAAGGCTGCGTCTCTCAAAGAACTTACAAACTAAGATGGACAAAGAAAGAGAGAAATTCCTAAAAGGAAAGAAATGTGATGAATTGTAGTGGTATTAAAGTTAAAATGGTAAATGTGTCCAATTATTGGAATGACTGGGAAAAATATATTTATTTTTTTCCCTATCTGATGACTATGCTGCTTAGGGTAGTGTTCTCATTAACACTGATTTTCCAGAGTTTTCTCATATTTGAGCCACTTAGCTCATGGGCAAAACAGATACAATTTATCCTGGCAATACTTCAAACAAGTAACAGTGATGACTTACAATAATTCAGAATAAGAAAGAAAACAAAACAGGAGGAAAATGAAAAGGATATGGATTGGGAGGGCCTGTGGTGTTTGGTATTTGGTGTTTCGAACTTGAATTCTTATAAGACATCCCTCCACTTTTTTTTTTTAGAAAAATGCAAGTCATTTATTTTAAAATTATCTTTGGTATCTAAGCTCAACATTATGAAAGCCAAATCATTCTAAATTATCTTTCCTTCTAAAAGGAAATTTTAAATTTTTTGGCATAAATTTTCTCTTTCTTTTCTTCCAGAATTTATTTATTTATTTTTAGTTTTCAACATTCATTTCCATGAGATTTAGAGTTACAAATTTTCTCCCCAGTTCTCCTCTACCCCCAACCCTAAGATGGCAAGCATAATGAATATTCCTTGAATCAGTCTGCCCTCCATTATATCACATCCCTATCCCTTCTGATCCACTTACCTCTTACTTTCTTGTAGGGCAAGATGGATTTCTATACCCCTTTGCCTGTACATCTTATTTTCCTGGTTGCATGTAAAAACAATTAAAAAGAAATTTTAGCACTTGTTTTTAAAACTTTGAGTTCTGCATCCTCTCCCTTCTTCCCTACTTGGGAAGAAAAGGAATTCAATATAGGTTATACATGTGTAGTCATGCAAAACATTTCCATAGTAGTCATATTGTGAAATACTAACTATATTTCCCTCTATCCTATCCCACCCCCCCATTTATTCTATTTTCTCCTGTGACATTGCCCCTTTTCAAAAGTGTTTGCTTCTGACTACCCTCCTCCCTAATCTGCCCTCCCTTCTATCATCCCCACTCTGATCCCATTCCCCCTTATTATTATTTATTCCCCCCGAGTGTGTATGTTATTCCCTCCTTAAGGCAAGTCCAATGAGACTAAGGTTGACTCATTCCCTTTCACCTTTCTGTTCTTTCCCTCCATTTTAACAGCTTTGCCTCTTTTATGTGAGAAAATTAACTCTATTCTATCTCTCCCTTTCTCCTTCTCTCAATATATTTCTCTCTCACCTATTCATTTTATTTTTATATATCATTCCTTCATAGTCAACTTACCCTGTGCCCTCTCTCTATGTATACATATACACACATATAAACATATGCATACACATATATATTCACACACACTTGCACCCATCTATACACAAACATATGTGTATATATATATATATACATACACACATATATAAACACACATATATGTGTATATATATGTACACACACACGCACACACATATATTCCTTTCAACTCTCCTAATACTGAGAAAAGTGTCATGAGTTACAAATATCCTCTTTACATATAGGAAAGTAAATAGTTCAACTTTAATAAGTTCCTTATGATTTTTCTTTCCTGTTTACCTTTTCACACATCTCTTGTTCCTTGTATTTGAAAGTCAAAATTTCTGTTCAGCTTTGGCCTTTCATCAAGAATGCTTGAAAGTCCTCTATTTCATTGAATGTCCACATTTCCCCCTAAAGTACTATACTCAGTTATACTGAGTAGTTGATTCTTGGTTTCAGTCCTAGCTCCTTTGACCTTCGGAATATCATATTCCAAGCCCTTCATTCACTTAATGCAGAAGCTGCTAGATCTCGTGTTATCCTGATTGTGTTTACACAGTACTCAAATTGTTTCTTCCTGACTGCTTGTATTATTTTCTCCTTGACCTGGGAACTCTAGAATTTCTAATATTCCTAGAAGTTTTCTTTTTGGGATCTTTTTCAAGAGGCAATCAGTGATTGTTTTCAATTTCTATTTTACCCTCTGGTTCTAGAATATCAGGGCAGTTTTCCTTGATAATTTCTTTAAAGATGATGTCTAGGCTTTTTTTTTTTGATGATGCCTTTCAGGTAGTCCAATAATAGCTAAATTCTCTCTCCTGTATCTAATTTCCAGATCAGTGGTTTTTCCAGTGAGGTATTTCACATTCCCTTCTATTTTTTTCATTTGTTTTGTAGTATCTTGATTTCTCATAAAGTCATTAGCTTCCGTTTGCTTCAGTCTAATTTTAAAGGAATTATTTTCTTTACTAAGATTTTGAATTTCCTCTCCATCTGGCCAATTCTGCTTTTTAAGACATTTTTTCTCCACATTGGCTTTTCAGACCTCTTTCGCCAATTGAGTTTGTTTATTTTTTAAGGTGTTATTTTTACTCCACTATTTTTTTTATTCTCCTTTAGCAAGCTATTGGCATTGTTTTTCATTATTTTCTTGTATCACTCTTATTTTTCTTCCCAATTTTTCCTCTACTTCTCTTTATTTTCAAAATCCTTCTTGAACTCCTCCATGGCTTGCAGCCAGTTCCTATTTTTCTTGGAGGCTTGACTTTCGAGCTCTTTGCCACGGTAGAACTCTCCTTCCAGAGTGGAAAGTACTATGTCCTAAATTTCTGGGGGTTTGTGCAGTTGTTGTCAGAGCTTCTTCTAGGCACCTGCCTTAGAAATGTGAGGAGGACTCCCTCTCCACAATCACCACAAGGTCTGCCACACTAGTGCTCCTCACCCCAGGACCACCATCCAAAGACTGCAACCCAGATCCAAAAAGCTCAAAGCAAGTGAATCCTGCTTCAGTGCCAGTAAAGAGATTCCTGTATTTGTGCTCTGATCAGCTGCTTGTTCCCCTGACCATTTGTGGGCCTGGAGCTCTGGAAGCACCAGTGCCTCCTCTGCTACCCCAGGCCAGGGGCAAGACCACACTCTTCTCTTACTTACGTCCAAAAGAGTTTCCCCATTGACCTTTTACTTTCTCTTTGGCATTTATGGGTCGGAAAGTCTGGAAACTGCAACAGTTGCTAGTGATTCAGTTCCCTGAGGTCTACTCCAGCTGGTCTATGCCATTGGTCTGTGCCAGCATGGTCCATGCAGGACTGCACTCTGCTCCCAGCCAGGTTCAATAGACCCTTCTTGTCAGCCTGCCAGGCTGTGTTCAGCAGGAACTTTTGTTTCACTCTGTCATTTTGTGGGTTCTGTATATCTAAAATTTGTTCAGAGTCATTTTTTACAGGTATTGGAGGTGGTTGGGGCATGATCTAAAGCAAGTTCCTTTTATTCTGCATTTTGACTCTGTCCTCCCCAAGTCTTTCTTGCTTTTGACTATTAGAGAAGTACTGATGTTAGTATTAATACATTTTTTTTTAAAATGAAGCAAATATCTTTAAGTTCTGTATAGAACTGCATTGGTGGCTGGCAAAAATCTCAGGTATTCAAAAATAAAATACAGATTGGAGATCATAGACATAGAATTGAAAGGGACATTAGAAATCTGTTGGTCCAACCATCTCATTTTACAGATGAATTGAGGTCTCCAAGAGTATTGTGCCTTGCCCTAATTATGCTTAAAGATACTAAATTTCAAAATATGATTTAAACTCATGTTCTTTGACTCCAAATCCATAATTTTTTCTATTATACCTCTATTGTTGTCAAGTAAGTCTTGTTGTAGTTTACCATTGTATGTCATTGGTTCATAGCTATTACTTCTTAAACATTGACTTTCAGTTAAGTTGGAGTTTTGCTAATTGGGAAATTGAGAAAGTATCATGTAAAAAATTCACAAATCTCATTTAGTCACTCATTGTAATCTTCTTTAGTTATGTAGTTTTAACGTTCTTCTGACCTTCTTCAAAATATTTTTCTAGAGCTACCAACAGATAGCAAAATGGACTGTTTTCCTCAAAAAGTATTGGATGAGCATGTTGGATGAGTAATGAATGTAAAAAATCAGGAGGATTAAAAAAGAGATGATGGATAATCCATCTACTAAGTGAATAAATAGCCCTTGAGGAAAGAGTTGAATGGTAGAAATATTCCTCTGTGTAAAAAGAAAAGGGGGGGGGTGAATAGGAGGGACAATAAATGTGATTTTTAAAAGTAAGCATTTAGTGTAAGAATTTTGCCCCTTGCTATTGTTGATATAAGAATCACTTGCTCATAATTAAAATATGGAAAATGCTGATAATATCTTGCTAGCCAAGAAACATGTAGGATATTAGATTTGTGAATGGTAAAACCTTTCAGAAAAACAGTGTTTTTGGTTAGTAAAAAGGAAAAAAAAAACCCAGCTAAATTGCATTGTGCAAGCATGACCTTTACTTTGTCAGAGGCTGAAGACAATAGATGCTTTAGTACTCCAAAGGCTCTGTTCTTGCACTAAGCTGGTCATTCCACATGCCTAACTTCTGGCAATTTAAGTTAGATATGTACTGACTAAGGTTGTAGGTTGTCCCCGTTATAGGCAATTGATTTGCATTGGTTAAGCTATTACTTAAAATTATTCTTATCGGTGTATGTGTTTTTTTCCTATCCGTATCTTATTTTGTGGAATCAACAACTACTCAGATCACCACAGGTCAGGTTGGAGTTATTTTAAATTCTCATTTTTATTCTTTCTTCTAGTTTTGAATTAATTTTGATTTTTTACTCTCACTTCTCTGTGGGCTCGCCTATTAATTTGAAAATGACTCTAACCTCCATAACTAGTTTGCTGTATGTTAAAATACAATAAATTTCATTTTCATGATATTGTTTGATACGTATCATGCCAGAACTTGGTGATTATTTTTTTCAAACAAAGCATTTCTGGTGTATAGGTGGCAGGCTTTTGCATACATAATCTTTAAATCATTAAATTTTCTCATTTCTTGTAACTGATTCATTTTTTCTTCAAAAAATATTTTTTTCAAATTGTCTTTTTGTTATAAACAAGCATCAGTGTACGCAAACATTTCAATATATAATGAACAGAAGAATTTTATGTGAAACTGTGAACTATTTTATAGCTTTTAAAAGAAATATATGTTAAATTTAGCATGATAGAAAAAAAAACTCCATGTTTAACTGCGACCCCTTCCAAACTACTTTCTCCTCTCCTTTGTGTCTAAAAACATGTTTCATTGATGCTCTCTTCTTCCTCTCTTAACACTGCTCTCAATACCCGCCTATTCCTGTTTCTTCCAGTGGAAGTCCTTATAAAAGAAGTATAGTCAAGCAAAATAAATCAATGCATCAGTTACATCTGAAAACATGTGTCTGAAATACATCCCCCCCCATCAAGGATTTGTCCTATCTGTCAAAGACATCAGAATCAGAGAATATTCAAATAGAAACTTATTTGAAAAATTTTTAAAGAGGTGCATAGTAGAAGTGAAGTCAACAAGCATTTGTTAAATACCCACTGGGCACCAGGCACCCTGTTAAGCCCAAGTGATACAAAGGAAAGCAAAGACCAGTCCCTGTTCTCAAGAAGCTCTAATAAATGGTAGTCTAATAAATGGTAGAATTATGCAGTGAAAGGTAAAAATTATGTAGTGAAAGGTAAAAAAAATTCATTTTTTGTAATGAATTAAAATAACTAAAGGTTGTTCAGTAAACCTTTTATTTAATCATGGTGCTTGTAGCATTGTTTCATTATTACCTATGTTTACTCAGAAATCAGGTCTGTCTCAGCTTGTACAGATTCATCTTTTCAGTGTAGTCTTGTAATTTCACAGTGTCACACTATTTAGCAAACTTTTCTTATGAGTTGATATTTGCACAAAATTTCAAAATAATTTACTGCCTTCTTTAACTCAGGTTGAGAGGCAGCCTAATAGAGGGAGTAGCAAATTGGTACTGAATCCAAGAAGATCAGAGTTCAAATCCCATCTCTGACACATACTGGTTGTGCTACAATAGAAAAATTATTTAACTTCTCAGGGCTCTAGGAAGCTAAGGCTATACATTGAAGAAAAGGTATTGAACTGCATTCATAGAGACAATATCCTCATCTGAGAGTTCTCTTTACCAATGAAACCAGAGTTCCAGTCCCCATCTGATCAGCCTGATATAAAGCAATAATTTGATCCCCATTCTTTTGAATATTTGAATTTTTTCTGTAATTGTCTCATGTATGTTGTAGGCTATGTCTTTTTGGCTAGATTAAAAGTTTATTGAAGACAAGGAGCACTTCTCTATTCTTTAGTACTTGAGAATTTGATTGATATGACGAATTCGTATGTGAGACTTTCCCCAACTTGCCAGATAGGTGGTGATGATTGCCTCCTGCCTTCACATTCTGACCCAGCTCATACATTGTGTGCCACTACATGAGAAACATATATTTATATAGCTAAATAATATAAATGTCTTCAAAAGAGAAGCAATTGCAACCATATGGGTACTGTTTTTACCAATGTAGGTGGCAACTCCTCAAGGGTTGTGTGTGTTCAACTTCCTTTGGGCACAAAGGCTGTCTCTTTAGAATGTCAAATATATGTAGAACTGGAAGAGTCATCAGATATCACTCAGTTTGCTCATTCCAATGAACAGATAAGGAAACTGAAGCCACAGATTCAAAGCTAATTAGTGGCTGAATTGTGATTTCTCTGTCCCTTATTAAAGAATCATAAATTTAGAGCTGATCTTGGAGGTTCTCTCATCCTGCTCCTTCATTTGACACCTAAGGAAACTGACCCAGAAAAGTTATTTACCCAAAGATACATGGGTAGGGAATGGCACAGCCCCAAAATGAATCCTCCTGATTCTCTGATTTTAAATCCAGCAAAGCCTTTCCTCTTCCCCCAAAACATCTTTTTTTTTTCTTAAGAAAAACACATTTGATGGGGAATTGTCCAGGGGCTCTTTCTGAGGAAAACAAGAAACTTAGTTATCTTCTTCACCACTAGGCTTGAGGCAACAAATGATTTACACTTTGCTGGGTACCCACAGATTGAAAATATTTTGATCCATTTTGCTTTGGACCTCATATACCCGTAAGAAAAATCCCATAAGAAAAAGACTGGATATATCAATTATGGATACATAATATATATATATATATATATATATATATTTGGTATATAATATAATTGGATGTATCAATTATGCCTTCAGACGTTAGTCATTTTGGTTTGTGGAAATCAGAAATAAGCTCCTAGGCGGAATGTTTTCTTAAAACATATTTTTGTATCAGTATACGATTATTTGAAATTAGTTTTGCCTGTAAAACAAACCATCTTGTTCTTTCTAGACCTTAATTAATACTAAATCTTTTGGGGGAGTAAGAATGAAAGGAAATGTGGCTTTTTTAAGATGAGGTGACTTTTACTAGATTGTAAGCTCTAAGAGGGTAAGTTCATACCTTGTTTTTTATATTACTTGACACCTAATACAGGAGATCCTTAAAATATTTTTGTTGAATTGAACTTGAGAAGCTGACAATCACAGGTTTTTATTCAAACTTCGGATTTAATAATTTTAAAATTTCATAAGAATATGAATTTTCATTTATATATGCATTTTAAAAAATTTGGTCCTTTCCACAATTGCGGAAAAATAGAAATCTGAAGCATTCGGTGAGTTGTGAGCCATGTCAAAAGGCTTCTAGGTTTGTTTTGGTTCAGATAAACATCCCAAACCCCATAAATCATCACCAAATTTGGATGTTTATCTAAACCTGCCTTGAAACTGGGCTGGAAATCTGGCAAGCAGTTTTCTCAAGGTATGCAGAACTTTGCTTTCAAGTCTTGGCTGAAACCTGATACTTGAGAGGCCCAGGGGAAAAGAAAAAGAAAAAAACCGTCTATAATCCAAATTCATCACTCAAATAGTCTATACTGCTTTTGGATGGTCTACATTTTATTTTTATCATTTCTTATTTGATCTGAACTCCTTCTCTTAGCTTTGATTGTAATTCAACATGTCAACCACATACATGAAAATGCGGTACCAATAGCCAATACTGGATTTTGCATTTTGAGAAAGTCTAGTGTTTCTAGTTTGGCAGACTACAATTCGCAAGATGAATTATTTCTTTTTAAGCTGCAATTTAGTCAAAGCATACAGATTTTGAATTTGCCATCCAGATCACTTAAAAAAATGGGACTTTTGGAATGGCAGGTTTTTTCATAAGAAGTATAGCCTAATGCATAAAGAGTTTAATTTGAATTCCGGAAAACCTGAGTTCAACCTTGGTTTCTGACACATACTGACTAAGTGAATTCAAGTCACAACTTCTCAGGGCCCAGACAACTAAGACAGTAAGAGGTGTTCATTAGTGAAAGGAGTTTCCACACCAAGAGTTCCCCACGCTGTTGAAATCACAGCTTTGGAACAAATGACAAAAAAAAAAAAATACCCAATGCCTTTCTCATGGCCTTCCAGTTCAGAACCTGAAACTGTCAGGAAATTGCCACAAGCTCATATTTTGTGTACTTTTCTTTGAGTGTGACAGGCACATAGACTTGCGAAGGTAACTACTGATTTACTATACTTTTAGAACCAGTAAATACTAAATAAATATTTTGATCCTCAGCAATTTGAAGGTTTGAACTTCTAGTTTGTGTATAGTATCCAAGCCTGAAATGTCAGCAGAAAGTTTCTATCTTGCTGAAATGATTGATTCATGTGAGGGTGGATTGTCCTTCTGAGCTTCCTGAAGTAACAAGTTAAGTGAAAAGCTGTTATGTACAATGGGCATGTCACAGTCTGATCCGATGACTCAGGGGCTCGCAGTTGCTGTGTAAATAGAGCTACTGGATGGAGGCAGAGGAGCCTTTTTGTCAGTTCATTATTAAAATGAATTTTAAGGAATTTCAAAAGGATGAGTGTTGATAAGGGTTTGAAAAGTAGAGACTTCAAATCATGAGAAAAAATGAGAGGGAAATGTTGGGAAAAGCAAAGCTTAGAATTCATAAAATAGACTGTTTCTTTTCTCCAATTTAACTCCCTGTTCCCCATTTTCCTTCTAGAAAATTCACTCTCTGGCATCCTCTACCACCATTTTGGTTTACTGGTTTGCTCCACCTTTACATTGGCTGCCTGGTCACCAGTCAAGTAGTCTTCTTATTTCCCCTCCATTCCTTGTTTTCCAACTTCCCTTCATGTTTTATCTTCCCCTATTAGAATATAAGCTCCTTTAGAGAGGGGACCATCTTGTTTTCTTCTTTTGTGTTCCCAGAGCTCACTGAGTACAATACCTGGAGCATAATAAAAGCTTAATAAATACTCTATCAACCAACTATCCTACCTACCTACCTACCTTTAGTTGCTGAACCATGCTTTATGTGTCTCTAGCAATGTTTTGTACATCTTATATAGTAAGCTCCACCCAAGCAGAAAATTTGCATTTATTAAATTAAATTTTGCCATGCCAGAGAACTGTCATTGACAGAAGACATTCAACCATGATTACATGATGGATAACCTAATATTAAATAAGGAACCCTATAGTATCAGCAAAAGCATTTTAACAAATAAATAGTTGCTCCTAATCATCTTCTAAGCATGTAAGAAATGTTTAGAATATGTTGCAAATTAGACCATTAGCAACAGTCATGTCATAAGTAGATAAGGAGTCATGTTTGCAAGTCTGGAGGAGAACATTCTGAAGCTATAATGAAAACCATACAGTAATTCTGAAATTTTCTCATTAGCATTTTTATGGCATTCTGACTTTCATGCCTTTGGCAAGAGTATGAAAAAATGCAACTACATTTCAGAATATTCTAAGAAATGACGTCCATTATTTTGTTTGGATTAATAGTTTTATCTTAAAAGCCAAAAAAGCTAACTTCCTCCAATACATATGAAGACATTTTGGTTCTGAAACACTGTGAATTGTGTGTGCATTTTGGGACAAATACAATTTTTAAAAAAAAATTCTAATTAAGAATGCCAAAAAAGGTATGTTAACTGTCATTTATATATGGGATGGACTAGGAGGAAAAGGGAGTGTCACAGAGTCAGAAGAAAAAGGATTAGGAAGAAGTGGAGGGGAAGGGAAAAGAGAGTAATACAAGTATGGAAGGAATGAAAGAAGTGACTGCTTGATCAGGGAAGAAGAATGTTTTCTCAAGTTACAACCAACAAGGAATGGTAAGGAATGGTAAGCAAGCCCTAAATAGACATGAAAACCTACCTGCCATGATAAAATATTAGTCATATTTTAAGAAAGGAGCAAACTCATAATTCATACAGATTTTAAAATGTCCTCTCATTCAATGGCAATGTGATATAGCAAAGGGAGGGTTGGCTTCCAAGTCCTTTCTGACACATCCTGTGTGACTTAAAAATCACCTAACTTTTCAGTGCCACAGGCTGAGACTATTAATTTTTTTAAATTTCATGTAAGAAAAGAACAGGCCTTCAAATTATTTGTAAAGTAAACAGAATACTTAGGAAAATGACCTTTATAACAATAACATTTATAACATGAATCATTGTAAGCAATCTACAAATTCCATAGGCATATGAAATCTTCAAATGTACAAATGGAACTGTGATATTGAGAATTCCCTTCAGTGAGGTAGATTGCCCATCCATGCCTACCCATCTTATATAATCCTTGTCCATGTTCTTCTAACCAAACTTGGTCTACCCAGCATGCTACTGGTAGTCTTCACTTACAACATTTTTTTCTTTTTCTTTTTATATTAACTTCTATTTATTTTTAGTTTACATCATTCATTTCCACAAGATTTTGAGTTACAAATTTTCTTCCCATCTTTCCCCTACCCATTGCCCCCAAATAGCAATCCCACTATATACCCCCTGCCCCAATCTGCTCTTTCTTTTATCCTCCCCCATTACCTCTCTGACTTTCCATTAGGGCAAGATGAATCTCCCTACCCCAGTGCCTGTATATGTTATTTCCCAGTTGCATGTACATCATCATCATCATCATCAAAATTATAATATATTTTTTAAACATTTGATTTTAAAACTTTAAATTCTAGATTCTTTCCCTTCCTCCCTCATTGTCCCACTGGGAAGACAAGCAATTCAATACAGGCTGTATATGTGTAGTTATGCAAAACATCTCTACAATAGACATCTCATGAAAGATTGACTATATTTCCCTCCATCCTATTCCACCCTCGACTTGTTCTACTCTCTACTTTCTCTCTTTAAAAAAGGGTGTGCTTCTAACAACCTTTCCACCACCCTCCCTTCCATCACC
>JAQQSW010004567.1:0-14408 GCA_028646575.1 Pseudocheirus occidentalis
TGTGTTGGGTCCTAATATAAATTTTTTTAAATGTGCTGAGCACAGTGCTAAGCAATTTATAATCAATATCTCATTTGATTCTCACAACAGTCTGGGGAGGTGGTTGCTATTATTCCTGTTTTATAGTTGAGGAAACTTAGGCAAACAGAAGTAGAATGACTTGCTCAGGATCATAGAGTCAGGAAATGTCTAAGACTAGATTTGAACTCAGGTTATCTTGAAGCCAGGCCTGGCCTTCTATTCAATGCATTCTATGTTCCCCTTATTAGATGTAGAGTTCCTTGAGAACAGAATTTTTTTTTACCTTTTTCCAGATCTTAGCACAATACCTGATTTAGAGAAGGAAATAAATGTTGATTGGAATCTCTGCTACTTGGTTCCAATAGACAAATCCTACATTCCGTCGTCTTCAGTCTTGACAGCCATATTCTTTGGAACTCAATGGAAATCCACAATGAAACTGAAAAGCAGTGGTTCTCGACCTTCCTAATGCCATGACCCTTTAATATGCATATGTGGGTGTATCTGCATGTGGGCAGACCCACCTGGAGATGGATAGAGCAGCGCGGTGTCTTGGTTCCTAAGACCATTGGAAATATGTATTTTCTGATGGTCTTAGGTGACCCCTGTGACCTCTGTGAAAGGGTAGTTAAACCTCCAAAGGGGTCACGACCCACAGGTTGAGAACCTCTGCTCTAAAGCAATACTCCAGATGATAGGAATGTCATAAAGGCAGAATTAGTTTGACATGAGATGTGAATATTTAAGAAGTAGAAATATTTAAAAATGGGGTGTAAGACTGAGGAGGTTAGGTACAAACTACAAGAGGTAGACCCTGAAATTCCTTCCAAATCATATGTTCCATTATCTTGACTCTCGATAGTCATCTTCTTTGGAACTCAATGAAAATGTAAAATTAAAGCCTAAAGTAGGACTCCTGAGGAATACTTCAATACTGAATACTTCAACTGAAGTATGAATAGAAATATATAAAACAAATTCATTCTCTAAATAATTGTATCCATTTTAGTCATTCTTTTATGTTTTTAGGTAGTATGGTATGATAGCAATAGCAGACATTACTTAGTTTTTAAAGAATAGAGACTGCCTGGTATAATGGAAAAAGAATTGACTTCAAAACCACGAAGGCCTAGATTCAGTTCCCACCTTTGATACCTTCTGGCTATGTGACCTCAGGCATGCCTAAATCACATATAGTGACAATGCAGTATCTCCCAATATTCAAAGTAACTTTTTCTTTCTTTTTGGAGGGGGAACGGCAGGGCATTTGGGGTTAAATAACTTGCTGAAAGTCACACAACTAGTAAGTATCAAGTGTCTGAGGCTGGATTTGAACTCAGGTCCTCCTGACTCCAGGGCTGGTGCTCTATTTACTGTACCACCTAGCTGACTCACAAAGTAACCTTCTAAGACTTAAACACTGGTTCTCAAAATGTGGTCTGGGAAACCTGAGAATCTCTGAGACTCTTTCAGGTGGGTCTATGATATCAAAATTATTTTCATGATAACACCAATATATTTTAATTTCTAATATAATAAATGTTGATAAATATAACCTAGATAAATAAAACTCTTTGGAAAGAAAGGATTTTCAATAATTTTAAGAATATAAAAGGAATCAGGAATTTAAAAACATTATAAATGTTAGACCATAAGATACAGAAAAGATGTTGGTCTGCATTTCTGGAAGGAATATCCTCAACTGTGAGTACTTGAGGTTAATGTCAGAAAATGTCTTTCTCTTTGCAAAATGAAGAACAATAAAGTACACATAAGATTCCTGAAGGCATAGAATTTAAAGTTTGATTAATGAGATATGACAGAAACACAAGCAAATATGATACACCAATAATTATATTAGAGGTACAAAAAAGGCAGGTTTCTTTTTATAATATTTTAAAGTTTGCTCATTATTTTCTTCATAAACACCTTGGCAAGTATACTGGTCATGTCAATTTTATTATTATTCCTATTTTACAGATGAAGAACTCAAGACTTCCAGAAGAGAGTTGACTCAGAGAGTCTTGCCTTACACAGATGGAAATTTTCAGAGCCAGATTTATAAACCAATATGAATCAAATACTCTTTCCACTACACTGTGTGGTTCAGAAATTCTAAAGGAGGTCCAAACTGGATAGTCATTATAAATTGAGTTGTTGCAATAGTAATATAATTTGATCCCTTTGTATTGGCAAAGCTAACGGGTACTTAACACCTAGTTTGAAATTAATTAGATCAAGCCTCTTTTAAAAAACAAAAGGTATGAACCCCTGTTGCTGACATAAGGAAGGGGCAGAATAGGGAGGAGCTAATAGGTATATAAGGAGAAGCCCTAGCTGGAATTTCGGATCTTGGAGCCAGGTTCTAGAAGCTGAGGAAAAGAGGCTCAGGCTGGAGAGAATGATTTTTATTTTGAGAGCCTGGATGAAGTGATATTGACTTTGGGAACCAGCTGAAATTTCTGCTGAGCTGTTGAGGATTTCTGAGGACTAGCCAGAGCTGCAGAAGACTGAGGAAGCATGACTGTGGTGCCAGTATTTTGTCTGTTGTGGCTTTGTTAAGCCTTGACTTCCCAGGAACAGAGACTGTGGAGAATTTAAGGTGGACTGGACACTGTGAGTTTCAGCATGGAACAGGAACAGGAACATGGAGAGCTGAACAAGGAACTGGGAGCTGTCTGACTTTGAACCCCGGTGACAGTTTGGTGAATCCAGGTAGAAGCTGTGACCATAGAAGGGGATACAGGGAATCTGAGAGCCTACCCTGAGTCAAGCTGAAAGAAGATTTTACTTGGATACTGTGTACTGACAGAAGATTTTGATTTACTTGTGACCAAGGGGTGGATGGCCTATGTATTTTCTGATGATTGAATAGCGAATGATGACTGAATAGTGACTGATTTGTAACTTAGCGTACCCCATGAATGGAGAACTTTGACAGTCAAAGTCAGGTTCAAGTGCACATCAGGGACAATCTTGAAGGTAGAAAAGAATAAAAAGAACCACATTAACTCTAGTGATTCTTCTCATTTAGAAATTTAGTATATAATATTTTGTATTTCTTATTTTTATATTTTATTATATTTCTTATTTTATATTTCATCATATTTTATATTGTTACCCTTTATAGGCATGTTCTATCTTCTCAATTAGCTTAAAATTTTCTCAGAAGTAAAAATTTTAGATTCTGAGAAGTTATGTCTTACAACTAGATAGACTTACACCAATGGGCAGTCAGTCAGCAAGCATTTGTTAAACTCCTACAGTGTGCCCAGCCAGTATGCTGAGTTTGGTGATACAAAGAAAAACAAAAATAGTCCCTAACTTCAAGGAGCTTACAAATCTATAGGTGGAAATAACATGCAAAAACAACTAAGTACATACGAGGTATATAAAGAGTAAACAGGAGGTAATCTCAGAGGGAAATAGTTGGGAAAAGAAGGTGTGATATTTGTTGAGGAAAGCATTCCTGAAAAATATGAGTTCCTGGAAAATGGTATTGGGGATTAGCCAGTACAATCCTGGCCTCTTACAGATGAAGAAGCAGACTTGGAGGAGTTTAGTGGCCTGTCCAAAGGCACGTAATTACTTAATGACAGATTCAGAACTAGAATCCAAGTTTCCTGATTCCCAGTTCAATGCTCTTGCAATAGCAATGTAGTGAATATACCTCTTTCATGCTGCCTCTCATACAAATCAATCTGAGAATCACTAAATAATCCTTTCAAAACAGTGTAATACCTCTAAGATCTCAAATTGTGTGTAGTAAATAATGATGAAAGATATAGACACTTGCAAGAATGCCTAGCTAATGTCCATTTATATGAGCCACTTTATTTTAAGGCAGTATAATATGGTGGGTGGATTGTTAGAAATGGCCTAAAAAGGCAAGGAAATGAATTTTTGCCTCAGATGAATGCTGACTGTGGAAGCCTGAACAAATCACAATGAATGTTTCTTTGCTAAGCATCTTCTATATATCAAACAAAGTACTGGAGACACAAGAAGAAGTAAAAGCCAGACCCTACCCTCAAGTAGCTCATAATTTAAGGACTGATACAACAAGCAAACTAATATGTACAACAATCTATTTACAGGATAAATTATTTTTAGTCATTTTTCAGTTGTATCTGAATCTTCACAAACCAATTGGGGGGTTAATTGACAAAGATAGTGGAATGGTTTAACATTTTCTTCTCCAGATCATTTTATAGATAAAGAAACTGAGGCAAACAGAGTTAAGTGACCTGCCCAGGGTCACATAGATAGTAAGTGACTGAGGCTGCATTTGATTTCAAGAAGATGAAACTTCCCAACTCCATGCTTGGCACTCTATCCACTGTGATGCTTAGCTGCCCTACAGGATGTATAGTAAATAATTAAGATGGAAAAAGCACTAGAAGAAGATAAAAATCCTTGCATTATTTACCTCACAGGATTTTTGTGATATAATTAGATATCAGTCAACAAACATTTATTTAGTGCTTCTTTAGTGTTAGGCCCTATGGTTACAAAGACAAAAATTAAGCTGTCTTTTGCCTCAAGGAGCTTACAATTTAACAGGGGATATAGTATTTGAATAAAGACATACATGATGTATAAAAATAAATCCCCTTTCATTTATGAAGAGGGGCACTAACTGCTAAGATAATCAGGAAAGATGGAACTTTAAAGGAAAATGGAAATTCTAAGAGGTGGAGGTGAGGAGGAGGGACTGAATATCAGTAATAGTGGACATTCTGTTCAATGATACAAAACTGGAAGATACACAGGTGTATGTGTGTGTGTGTGTGGGGGGGGGTATATGCATTTGTGACAACAAAAAATACCTCTTTAGCTGTCCCAAATGAGGAGGAGTAATCTGTGATAACTTTAAAATGGTAGACTGAAGTCAGGCTGGGAGAGTCTAAATACCAAAAAAAGGAATTTTCATTTGATCCTAAAGGGGATAGGGAGCCAGTGGAGTTTATATTGTCACTAGAGTTTATAGAACAAGGGAATTACATGGTGAGACCTGTGCTTTAGGAATATTACTATAAGGAATGTGAATTGGAGACGAAAGAGAGCTAAAGCTATGAGATCATTTAGGAGACTATTGTAGTAGTTCAGGTAAGTGGTAAGGAGAGGCTGAACTGGAATGGGGCCTGTGTAGGGCTTACACTGTAAGTGGAGAGAAAGGAAGAGATAGAGATGTTTAGGAAGTAGAACCAACATGGCTTGCCAAGTGATTAAATAAAGTGGTAAAGAAAGAGAAGAGTAGAGGATGATTCTAAGCTTCTGAACCTCTGTCAATGGAAAGATAAGGTGCTCTTTACATAGATATGGAAGTTAGGAGGAAGGGTTGGTTTGGGGAGAAAGAAAATATCTCCTTTGGACAATTTGATTTGGAGATGCTTCAGGGGCTTGTAATGGGAACTGTCCAATAGACAATAATCTATGTAAAGGACTTTGCAAACCTTAAATTAAGCCCCATGCTGGTGTAAGATTTATGGTACTAAAATATTAACTGACAGCTGTACATCTGTGAGTTTCATTACTGTGGCTTAGCTTTCAATGTTAGTGGGAAATGTATAAGTTGTTACTGTGCCTGATAAATGTTCAATAATTGAGTCTCTAGAAAAAAATGTAGGCATATACTTTTAGGTTCAGTCTGCATTATTAACATTTTCCCCGTTACTTAGTAAAGTCTAAACACTCAATAAAACAACAAATCAAGTTCTGATTTGTAGCACTTCCTAAATTCCAAAGTTTAAAAGCTTACATTCAAAATTCAACAATCAGCTTTTTAGTGCTGCTTAGAGTTGACTCCAGCACACCCTCAGTTGACATTATGCACCCAGCACATACAGGATCCTAGAAATTTAGGGCTGGAAGTAATCTTGGAGCTTATCTCATCTAAGCATCTTAGAGATTATCAATTAAACCTCTTATTTTTTTCAGATGAAAATCATAGCTAACGTTTATATAGTATTTTAAGATTTGTAAAGAGCTTTGCATATTTAAGGATAGAAGAGGGCCCCCACCTGTGTCTAGGACAGTGTTCTGTGACTCAAAGGGAGACAGAACAGATATCTCTAGGCTTTTTCCCCCAACCCTTGTAGAAGGTAGATTTTCATTTTTGGTAGGAGGGGAAATAGAAAGTTGGGGCTGGAAGCCTTTACTCTGCTCTCCTCAGAAGGAGAGGGGGTATGTGGCTAGAAGAAGTATGTCTACCTGCTCCCTTAAATACTGATTGTCTTGAGGATATGACTGGGTTATACCTAACTTCCAATCACTTTCTCATTTTGGGGAAGAGGAACTCCAAGCTCTATATCCAAGACTTAACCCCTTGCCCACTTAATACCATTTCCACAATGAACACACAGCAAATTGCAAAGAAGCCCCTTTATCCAAATCACAGCAAAATAGAAATACAAGAAGGTATACCCAGGAGAATATATACCAGACCTTGTAGAGTGGTGACACTTCCCCCATTGGGCGTGAAATAACTCAGCTCATCCAGGAGAGAGTTCAGGATATGACCCAAGTGGATACTTCTCAAAGTCTACAGGGTAGTGATCTGGGAATAGGAGCATGATGGAGATTGTCTATTCCTCTCATGTCTTCCCAGTCTTCCAGGATCCTCATGTCAGGCAGGGCCTTCATTGGCACCACTAAAGAGAGTACCATACCAATGGGCTTTGAGATAGGGCTTACAAAACATGGCATTTCATTTGATCCTCATAGCAACCCTGTGAGATAATGTCCTTATTGTCTCCATTTCATAACTAAGGAAACTAAGGTGGAGAGATTTTGTGACTTGCTCACTATCCCACAGTTAATATGTGGAGGATTTGAATTCAGCTCTTCCTGCTGAGATTCTATACCCCTGCCTCTTCCTCCTGAGGAAACTGAAAGGCCTAAGAAGATTGAGGTTTTCTGTGTTTGAGACAGTTTGGTGAACAGCAACAAGCAGATTCCCTATAACAGGAACTGAATTCAATTCCTAATTTTTTTCTGCTAATTCTCTGCCTAATTCTTAGCATATCACTTAATGTTTCAGTTTTCTGATATCTAAAATGGGCAGGGGGATAATAACATTTCATATCTGAAGAGATTTTTCTGAAGATATGAGAAAAATGTATTAATTTTTTTTAATTTGCAATGTCCAATATGAATGTTGGTAGGAATGTCTTCAAGTATCTTGTTTTTCCCTAATGAGTAAGTGACTACCTCACAAGGTTATTATTGTGAGGAAGGTATGGTGTAAACTCTAAATGTGAGTCATTATCATAATTATCAAAAGATTTAAGTGTTTCTTTTAGCACCAGCTGGTGTAACAAGCCTCTTTTCCCTGGATTACAGGAGATCCACACTAGAATAATGGCTCCCACCTCTGGAGGCCTTCATCACTCCAAGTAACTGCCCATCAGTTAGTCTATAGATTTGTTCCTTGGTCTCTGAGAGGAAGATGGTCTCTCTACTTAGTGGCTGCCATTTGCTTCTAGGATAAATTACAATTTCACTTCTTCGGCATTTTAAAGTCTTTTAAAATTTGGCCCCAAATTATCTTTAAAAATGATTTCATATTAACTTCTCTCATACACTGTGTTCCTACCAAACTGTCCTATTCAATTGTGTCCCTGCTTGGAATGCTTCATCTGCCACCTCTGTGCCTTAACATAACTATGTGCCATGCCTGAGATACTCTCCTTCCTCACCTCTGCCTTCTGGAATGAACCTCTGGTTCCCTTCAAGACTGAGTCACATTCTGTAATAGGTCTTTCCTGATTCTTTCTGTTATTTCCCCTCACTGTAATACACTCTAGACATACACACATGTGTGTATTCACACATATATGTATATGTGGGTTTGTATGTATATGCATGTGTGAATGTATGTGTGTGTGTGAATATATACTTATATGTGTGTGAATGTATATGTGTGCACATATATTGGTATATACATATATATACACAATATATAATACATATAAAGTATATAAATATAATTTGCATTTCCTCTCCTAAGAACATGTTAAATCTCAATGTAATATAATCCCGGTGAAGGTAGGGCTTGATTTGTTTTTGTCTTTGTGCTAGACAAATGAGTCTGTATAGAGTTTAAAATGGTACCTGGAACACAGTAAATACTTAATACATATTCTAAAAATTATAAAACTAAATTTTCTGGAGGTTCACACCAGTAGTACTCAGGCAAATTAGAACACAGAATGCACAATGACAGAATCTGAGATTTTAGATTCTGACCTTTCACTCTCCATTCCAGTTTTAATTTATATTGACTAGATGCATTTCTGACCCTTCCCCCTTCTCTAAGATTTGGGCAGATGATCACCTGCCCCCCAAACCCCAATCCTTGCAAAAACTCTTTGAACCAAGGGTCAAAGCTTGTTAGATAAATATTAGATTATTTCCACCTCCAGGAAGGACAGAACAAGAGAAAATAGAATTCAATTGCACCACAGTGCACCAGGCCATATTGAGGGAGGAGATCATAACATTAAGGATTGTTGAGCAAGAAAGTAAAATGTCAGGTGAGACCTTGACATCCTTTCTTCTGGTGACCTCAGGGACGAGGAAGGTTCAGTCATGCAGACAACAGTTCCCGCTCTTAGAAAACCTTTTTCTCTTGTGTCTTGAATAGGAGAATTTTTCAAAGGGATTTTAGTGTACTAGATTGAATACTGAATAGCAACAAATCTATTTAGGCTTGTGTCTAGGAGGTGGGAAGTATAAGATTTTTAAATGTATGAATTGCTCACCTTTATATATAAGATTTTGAAAGATAAATTATATATTTTGGTAAGCACTTTCCTCACAACAAATATAGGGGAAAAATAGACCACGTCTCTCTTTTTCTTTAAAAAAGAAACAACAAAGATCAATGTTAAGGATATTAACAAACTCTCCTGAATTTATTCATCCATACAATGATGGAGGTATTACTGTGGCATAAGTTAGGAGCACAAGCCATTGACCCACATTGCCTCTCCAAGGGTTATTTAAGGAGATGTAATTTGGGATTTTACAAAGAAAAACAAAAGCAAACAAAAACAAAATCCTAAGCCTACCTTTCCAGAACAGTAAATCATCTAGCACTTTCTGCCACCCAGTTCTGGGACGTCAAAATGACCAGACCCTGGGGTACACAGAGACAAGAAAAATGTGCTATCTATAACCTACCTCACTTCAAATGGTAGCCTGGTCAGCTAATTACTGTTTGCACAATTAGTAAAAATAACAAATATGAGGGAGCAAAGACTGAGGAGTACATCTCAGTTGAATGAACAGATTGTAATGGATAATCCAGTCTTTGTCATCTTAGCCTTAGGGTCCACTCTGTACTTTTGCTCCCCCTTATTCCAGGAATAATTTTTAAAGCTTGGATGACATTAAAAGAAAGCATGAGATGTATTCCTTAGAGGTTCAGATTTTCCTATTCAGGGCCCCATGTTGTATTTGCCAACAAAGTTGTTCCATTAATGTGCTGAGGTAAAGGAATTCATACTCAGGGCCCTCCATGACCTGACATCCAGTAGTTTCTCTGGAAACTTCCATAGGAAGATAGGAGTACCCATTGATGACCCCCTTTTCCTCAATTAAAAGTGGGCTCACTACCAAGGAGAGTTGCTAGTCCTCTGTTTACTGTGGAGGATGATGTTTACTACTCCAGTTGCCAACAGTTCCAAGTCCATAAATCCAGTAAATGCATTATGTTTCCTGTGGTATTTAATTTTGTTCTCTAGTTCAGTTCTCAAACCTCTCTTAATACCCATCTCTGGATGACTTGAAAATGAATATAGACTCACAGGATCAGAAGCAAAAAGAAAACAAATTTGATTTTAGGAATGGTGGAATTTAAAAGATAATGGAAAATATCTCTTTCCCAATATTTCCTTGTGCTTGGGAGGCAACAGTGTAGGGCAGAAAAGTATCACATGTGGTAACAAAAGACCTGGGGTCTAGTTTTAACTTTGTTTTGTGTGACATTGTCTTTCTTTCTTTAACCTCTACAAATCTGTTTCCTTATCTGTAACATAAAGCTAATAGTAGTACTTTTCCCAGCCTACGTCACAGGATTCTTATAAAGGACATATTTTGTAAAGTACTATAAAACAGTAACTTTCTTTTCTTCCTTCTACTACTCTTCCTCTTCTTTTTACTGTCCCCCCTTCCTTCTATTCATTATTTTTAATTATTATTATTACTATTATTATTATTATAGATATATCATTATCATCTTTATGATGGTGCTCATGGGACATCACTATTATTTTCAAAATATATTTTATTGATATATTTTTACATCATCAAAATTCCTGCACATCTCCCTCCTCCATTCCATTTTAGAGACTTTTTTAGAGACATCCCATATAACAAAGTTGTTTTGGCTTTTTTTTTTAAGGAAGAAGATGCAAAGTGAAAAAAAATCAGCAAAATTGTTCAATACATCAAAACTCTCTGAGGACATATGATACACACCTGTGGAATCCATACTTTTGGAAAGGAATAGGAAGGATTTTTTTAATATCTTTTCAAATGGACCAAACGTGTTCTTTATAAGGGTGAAGAATTCATTCTTTTACTGTCTTGTGGTTGTTTGTACATTTACATTATTATAGCCGTTGTGTATGTTGTTTTCTTAGCTCTGCTTACTTCAGTTTTCCTCACTTCATGTACACTTTTCCATGTGTCTATGTATTCATCATATGCATTGATTTGTAATACACAGCAATATTCCATTATATTCACATACTACAATTTGTTTAGGCAGTCCCCATTCGATGGGCATTTATTTTGTTTATGGTTCTTTGCTGCCACAAAAAGAGCTGCTATAATTATAAAATTATTATGAAATTATTAATTTTATAAAATTGCTTTGGGGTTGATGTTTACTACCCCAGTTGCCTACTACCTCCCCCAAATTTATAATTTGATAAACATAATTAATTCTAATTAATAGTAATAAAATTATAAAGATATAATTATAAAAGTTTGGAGGTCTCCACAGGCCCTGCTTCTGCTTCTTCTAAGGCGGACAGTTTTCACATGCTTGGAGTAGACACCCTGCTAACTCACTGAGTTTGAGGCCCATAGGATATCCTTAACTTGGTTTAGCCTGTCTGCCAAGATAGTTTTACTACATGCATGGCATTTTATAGCTTCTTAAAACCACGTGTGAGAGCTGGGTATGAGGTGGATAACAAAGGTGACTGAAGAGCCCTGAAAAGGACTCAGCAAGCCCTCTCATTAGAGGTGCTAGGCCTCCCTGAACACCCTAAATATTCTTGCAATATCTAGACTACAATAACAAGCACATAGAGTTACTTGCAAGGACTTTTAACACAATACTGATACTACTTGAATCACAAACAGAACATTTAAAGGGAAGTGCCCTGGCCGCCCGAATCTACTCCTTCATTCCTCTTTGGGATGCGATCTATGTTCTTTGGACTTATTTCTCCATCATGACAACCAGGTGGATATACCTCCATTTTTTCTGTTATGTGTTATCTTCCCATATGTGAATGTATGTTCCTTGAGGGCAGAGACTGTCTTTCTTTTTAATTGTATGTAAGCATCAAATTGTCTCACATTCTCACTATTTTGGAGTCCATTTTACATAATTGCAACATAAATAAGTTATAAATTTGAAACTGAATCAAAAGTTTAGTGATCATCAACAAAAAATATAAAATGTTATAGTGCAATTGGATTGTTCAATTATTGCTAAATTGATGTGTTAATCTTTACACATCTGGTGCAATTTGCCATGTTCTTTTTTTTTAAAGCATCTCCTAGCCAGAATATTGATTTTGTGTATTTTTTAAAGTTATATCAGCTGTGAATGCTATGTTTAAAATATTCACACCTGTAAATGGCCCATCTTTTAGAGGAGTCACCAGTATCCTCACATTTTAATAACAAATGTATGACACCTTCTCTTAAAAAAAGTGTGATAAGGCGTGCATTTGAAAGGAAACTGGTAAAATGTTTTGCTGATAATGCATGCACCACTTTGAAGCATTTCACCCAATAAATTATGACTCTGAATCAGTCCTGCTACCTACCAGTTTGATGGTGAAGCTAGAATTTTAGCTACCTCTCTGAATTTACTTTGATGTACTTTTTTTTAATCATTCGTTGCATTTACATTACACAAGCTTTCTGATCTTTTCTTTGATCCAGTTTGTATTTTGATTATGTTGGTGACTACTGCTAGATATACAAATATGGGAGTTACCTACTTGGAATTACAATTGATACCATTGCAACTGATGGCATCAGGAGAGACAGAGAGAGTAAAGAGAAATCCTTCAATAGAGCCCTGAGGATGTAGTCAAAGTAAGGGGGTAGTACATGAATGGTGATCCAGCAAAACAAGACTGAAAAGGAATACAGAGGGATCTGATAAGTAGAGGGGGATCTGAGAGAGATCATTGTCATGAATACCCAGAGAGTTTTTGCCAAAATAGGAGCTTAAGAAAATTTTCAAATATTTTCTAAAGGGGAAGGGGATTTATTATGTGCCTACTATGTACCAGGTGCTATATTTGGCAGTTTATAAATGTTATCTTATTAAATATTTAGATCAATCCTAGAATATGTGTTATTATTATCTCCATTTTGCAGTTGAGGATAGTAAGGGTATGAGGCTAGATTTAGTCTAAGCTCTTTTAACTCCAAACTTATCACTCTATTCACTATACCCAACTGCTAAGACCTAGCTTAATTATATCCACAATATTTAATACTAGCTTAATAATACTATTAAAAAGATACTAAGAGTTGAATATGGATGAGGATGGAAGAAAGAATAATAGGTTTGATATTTGAGATATCATTGTTGGCTTTAGAGAGAACAGTTTTACTTGACTGATGAGAGCATAAACCAAGAGGAAGTGGAGGTACTGAGTGTTGATGACTTTTTCAAAGAATGTGACTAAGAAAGGAAGAAAAGATATAAGACGAGCTACTAAGGGACTGTGTAGTGAAGGTTTTTTTTTAATTTTCAAATTTAGGAGAGAAATAAAGATAGAGATGGAATGAAAAGAAGAGAGGAAAGGAGTGGAGGGGAGCATAGGAGAGGAGAATTATTAACTACATGATGCAGTTCATAGAGTACTGGACCTGGAATCAGAATGATTCATCTTCCTGAGTTGTAAGTTGCTACAACTTTACCACTTGAATGGTATTTTCCATTGTTCCTCAACAGCGTGCTGTGCTTTTGACAGATTTTTTAAATGTAATAAACATGACTGTAGAGCCAAGATGGCAGTGTAGAAGCAGCAAGGCTCTGCAGCTCTCACACAGCCACACTAAATACCCATAAAATATGATCCCAGACAAATTGTAGGAGTCTCAAATTCACAAAAATACAGAAAACACATCTCTTGCTGAAGGCAGCTCAGCAGCAGGGGCTCATTGTGTCAGGATGGGAGCCGAGGCCAGCCTAACCTGAA
This sequence comes from Pseudocheirus occidentalis, assembly GCA_028646575.1. Classification (NCBI taxonomy): domain Eukaryota; kingdom Metazoa; phylum Chordata; class Mammalia; order Diprotodontia; family Pseudocheiridae; genus Pseudocheirus; species Pseudocheirus occidentalis. The sequence goes on from JAQQSW010004567.1 coordinate 13,488, forward strand.
ACGGAAATATGGCCACGCCCCAGGACAGCCAGGAGGAGCCAAGCCAAGCCACAGCATGAGTCTACTTCAGAGATGATCTAATGTCTGAAAGGATCTTCACATCTAGCAAGCCAGGGTTAGAGGTCAGTGAAAGTGGAACTTTGAAGCTTAATTTGGGGGAGGAAAAGCAGTTTGTCCAATCTGCCCCCAGGGCAATAAAGCAGCGGGGGAAGGGCAGGAACTGCTGTAACCGGCGGCTGCCCACACTGGGCTCCTTCAGAGTCCCTGGCCTGCGGACTCAGCAGGGAGCTGAGTCAAATGATCAGGGCCAAGTGCTCTTGTGTTGAGCAGCCTGGATCCAGATCATGGTATAGCATGGTGGTCCTGGGGTGTGCTCTCAGCAAGCCAAAGCTGAGGGGGCTGCAACACCCCCCAAATAGCTCCAGCAGCTGGGAAAACCCCAGCAATTTAGAATAGAGCTTTCACCCCTAGAAGCAGAGTTCCACAAAGCTAAAAATAAAGACACAAACAATTAATTGACTGGCCAACATGAGGAAAAGGAAGCAAAATAAGAACAGCAATAAAACACTAGAATTCTTTTTTGTGGACAAAAAGGATCAAAGCATGGAACGGGAGGAAGACAACAAAGTCAGAACTCCCATACCAAATACTTCCAAGACACTTGAAGAATGCCTACCAGGTATAGATCAGCTGAAAAAGGACTTTGAAAAACAAATAAGAGAAGTGGAGGAAAAATTGGGAAGAGAAATGAGAATGATGCGAGAAAATCATGAAAAGAGAGTCAACAACCTGACTGAAGAAAACAACACTTTAAAAAATAGATTAACTCAAATGGCAAAAGAAGCCCAGAAAGCCAATGAGGAGAAGAATGCCTTAAAAAGTCGAATTTCCCAGATGGAAAAAGAATCTCAAAAGCATTCT
>JAQQSW010004568.1:0-14407 GCA_028646575.1 Pseudocheirus occidentalis
GGAATCAAGAATTCAGTTCCTTTTATCTGAAATCCAGAAAATTCTCCTTCATTCCATTCAACTTTAATAATTTTGAATACTAATACCATTGTTTCTTCTTCGGTTTATGAGTTGTAGATTCTTGTTATATTGACACCTTTCAAATTTATGAGTCTTCAATAATAATGCCACTAATTTAGCTTTTCTGTGTATAAAATTAGACATATTAGAGCTTAATTGAAAATGTAGAAAATCTTAATTTCTCCATTTAAACAAAGCATTGTGTAATGTGTAAGATGCAGATTTCATATGTTTTCTTTTGATCAGATCTATGATTTCCTCAATATGAGGAGATCCTCATGAGTAAATCCATCTACCTATACTAATCCACACCCACTGTCAATTAAGTCTAGTTTCACCAGTTTCTCCATCTGTAAAATAATAAGAATTATAGTATCTATATCCAGGAATATTATGAGGAACAATTCATTATGCATATAAAACACTTACAACAGTGTCTGGCACAAAGTAGGAACTACATAAATTCTAGCTATTATTGTTATTGTTATTGTTATTATTAAAATAGTAATAGCAGTAGTAATAGGAGCAGCAGCAACAGTACTAGTAGTAGCAGTAGTAGTAGTGGTGGTGATTATAATTGTCATAGTTGTTATTACTGTATAACTTGTAGACTCAGAAACGTACTTTTCTGGGATCCTGAAGCAATTATTGATTCTCCCTAATCTAGGCAGCTAGTATAAGGTAGAGTAAAATTTGATCCATTTATCTTTTGAAAACCAAGACTACCTCTCTTTTCCATTAGGGCACACTGCTTTTCCTGCTTTGTTATTCATCTATACATTTTATAGCTTCTCAGATTATTCTAATTGAGAGGAACGAGTGAAAAATCATCCTTCCAATCGCCTATTTTTTAAAATTCAAATCACAATAACTTGGGCTAAGAGAAATAGCAATTTGGCCGAGGATACAGTTGGTAGTATGTGAGAGAGATCAGATTCAAATGCAGGTCTTAAGATCCCAGATCCAACTTATGTATTTATGTATGTATGTATGTATGTATGTATATATGTACATGCATGCATGCATATGGGTATGTATATGTTTATGTATGTGTATGTGTATGTGTATATATATATACACGCAATTATATCTTTATATGCATATTTTTAAATTTTTATAGGATGACTTCAACTAAGTAGAAAAGTATAGCCATGCTTTCTTATCAAGGATGACTCTTTTTTATATTCTCTTATAATTGTAAGTTTTCCACAACAGTCCCTGCCAAGAGATCAGGGGCCATGCATGTGATCTACTGGTAGACACTAGATCACTAGAATTGCCAGTTATACTTCTCACTATCTGGCCTATTCATTTTTATTTGTATTTAGATACGGGATCATCTTTATGGTGCTTCTCCTATGTAATCTCTCATTGACATCAGCTTACCTCCTGGCCATTTCTATACGGTTCCTCACCGATGTTCTTTGTGTGACTTGAAATTTTCGTTCTCATACTTTGATCAAGGACACCTTTGATATAAACATAGACTTGCCATAAACATATATCCCTTCCTCATCCCCACCCCTTACCTTCCTTGAAGTAAATTACTATGTTATTCCTACCACATCAATGTACTAATGCCCTCCTTTTGTTGAATATTTTGCCTTTATATTTTGTGTAATTGGATTGCACATAATTGTTTGTGTACAATTTCCCTGATTAAAGTATGAACTCCTTCAGAATTGTCAGGGACTATATTGCATCTTACATTGTAGCAGAAGTGCTTGACGTAATATCTGGTAAATAGTAAGCATTTATCAAATGTTTGTTGACTATAGATAGCCATCGTCAGATTGCTAATTAAATATATCAACATGCATTTCTATTTTTTTATTTGAGATAAGTCACGTAACATCTCTTGTGTTTCCTTTCTGGAATAAATGAATGATGGGAGCCAAAATGTGGCCTTCATCCTCCCCCATATTCTTCTCAACATCTAAATCCTAGATTCCTATGTCCTAGTAGTGCAGTTAGTTTGTCTCATGGATCTTTCCATATTCTACAGCATCCAAGATCATGTCTTTCATATATTGAGAATTTACTTAACATGTAAAGATTGATTCATCCACAGTGGTCTGAGGCTTTCAATCTATAATTGAGCCTATTTTGTTGTTTTAAAGCCATTTGTTCAATCACAATCCTTGCTCTACCTCCACAGGGGGAAAGTGATACAAAAGGCATTGAAAAAGTACTAATATTTTATGCATACTTCAGTGCATGGTAATGAAAAAAATATTTTGACAAATTCAAGTAGTACAAAAATTGGAAACTATTATTAAACAAAACAGGTGCATGAATAACAGCTCCCTGACAAAATATATAAGCCCAATCAATATTCATAATATGGAAAAATACAAAATCAATAGTTAGAAAATACATTCAAATTTCCACTAAAGCTCTAGTGACAACCACTTCTTGAGCACAGATGCTAGAAATGTTGGACTAATTAAAAAGTCCCTTCTGTTTCTATTTCTTTAAAATTCCTTTTAGAGAAACCCAGACTGTCTTCTTGTTCAAAACATTTATAGTGTCTCTGTGTTACCTCTGATTGCTTTTGAGGGATCTCCACAAACCCGCAGTACTCTAGGTTTCAAGCCTCTTCTCTGCTTTTACCAGTTCAAGCACATTAACTAATCAATTTCTTTCCTCTAGACATTGCCTCTTTGGACCCTCCCACCTCTGCACCTTGACTTCCATTATTCCCTAGGGTACGAATATCATCTCTCCTTCTTTAATTGCTCAATTGCTCATTTCAAATGTCATTGTCTCCAGGAAAGCTCTCCTCATTTTAATTCTTGGTAATTACTCCCCTCCTTGAATTTCATGTGGCACCTTGTTCTGTAATATTTTGCTGTGCTAGTATTATTATTAGTTCTCTTTATTGATGTGCTATCTCCCTAGTCAGGCACAAGCTCCATGACAACACTGCTTCCCCTGGTTCATAGAGCCTCTGGTTTAGGTTGATTCAACTGAGCCTTTATTAGGAAATTATCACCATGTTCAAAATGAAAACATGTTAGGAAGGAAGCTTCCTTTTTATCACTAGTTTTGATGGGGATGAGATCTGAACTTTGGGATCTAGACTCCAAAAAGGAAAAGTCCCTGACCTCTCCCATGTGGCCCATATTCCTGACATTCACCTGGGGCAATCAACCCTTCCCAGTTGATTAACTGCCTTTTTTCTCTACCTGGCCCCCACTCTCTTAATTCCATCCAGTCTTCTTTGGTTCATACAGTCTTTTGTATATAAGACCCATCTTGCCTGCAGTAAAGTGCTCAGATTCCTTAAATGTCTGGCCAATCCTAAGATTCCTTAAGAGTCTCACCAGGTTCATAAAATAAGGTTTTCCTGTACCAAGGGGTGTTTAATGAGCTTGGCTGGCCATGCCTACCTTGTGCAGGCTGTGTGAAATGCCACAACGCTTGCTGGTATGTGCGAAATTCAACTTCCAACTTCGGCCATAGCAAGTCCCTGCACTGGCAGCATGTGGAGATGCACTACCACAATTACAAGGTATCATTTCTGATTTCTGACTGTAGGATACTATCAAAGGAACGAAAAAATCTTGTCATGGAAATTTGGGCTATACTACTTGGTGAAGAATGTAGCTCTTTTTTTATTAAACTGATTTGTTTATTTACTTTTAGTTTACAAGACTCAGTTCCAGAGCCCCTTGAGTTTTAAGCTTTCTCCCCTCCTTCTCCATCCCCTCCACCCTCTCATGGTGGCATGCAGTCAAGTACAGAATCTGCAAATATTTTCGCATTGGACATTAGTCTGGTTGTATAGGAGGGTTGTAACCAATGGAGCAAATGCTAGGAAAAGGGAAACAAAACCAGACGAGGAAAAGAGCAATAGCATGTAGATTTCTTCAGTCTTCATTTAAACTCTGTTCTTTCTAGATCTTTCTCTGAATGTAGGTATCTCCTTCCATCCTGAGACTTGTAGAATTCTCTTATAGCTGTGTGTTGCTGAGAAGAGTCCAGTTTATCAAAGCTGGTCATCACACATATGATGTGTCTGTGATTGTGTACAAATCTTTCCTGGTTCTGCTCTTCTCACTTAGCATCAATTCGTATCAGCCTCTCCAGGTAAATATTAAGTCCATCTCTTCCCCATTTCTTACAGCGCAATAGTATTCCATTACATTCATATATCACAACTTGTTCAGCCATTCCCCAATTGATGGGCATCAGCTTTATTTTCAGTTTTTTGCCACCACAAAGTGAGCTACAATAATTTTTTTGTACATATAGGTCTTCCTCCCATGTCTACAATCTCTTTGGGATACAACCCCACAAGTGGTATTACTGGGTCAAAGGGTATGCATTTATTTATAGCCCTTTGGTCATAGTTCCAGATTGCTCTCCAGAATAGTTGTATCAGTTTACGGCTCCACCAACAATGCATTAATGTTCCAATTTTTCCACATCCTCTCCAGCATTTGTCATTTTCCTATTTTGTCATCTTAGCCAATCTGGCTGGTGAGATGTGGTACCTCAAATTTGTTTTGATTTGCAGTTCTCGAATCAAGATTGATTTAGAGCATTTTTTCATATGCTTATAGATATCTTTAATTTCTAACACTGAGAATTTCCTGTTCATATCCTTTGACCATTTATCAATTGGGGATTGACTTGTATTCTTATAGATTTTACATAATTCCCTGTATATTTTTAGAAATGTGGCCTTTATCAGAGACGCTGTTTGTAAAAAAATAATTTACCTCTTGATGAATTAATTGCACAAGAGTTCATCGATAACTTTGTGAAAAAATGTTTCTGTTACGTCCTAACATGCAATACAAATATTGATTAAGACAATACTGTGACCATATTACCCAATGGTCCTGGACAAGAACACTTATGAAGAAATTGGACTTCAAGGTTAGCTGTCTCAATATTCTGGCAGAAAAGTCATGAGATAAATTATTGCCCCTGATTTGATGGATTCATCCTTCAGTCCTGAGTCCAAGAAGTATAAAAGAGCATCTTGAACTTTGAATGAAAAGAATCCACTGAAATTCAATTTCCTTCTGGCTTGGCATCAGGAAGATGCAGTAGAGTCAACAGTGATGTCATACTTTTCCAAATACCAAATTGAGGAGCTTCAGCCAAAAATAGCAACAAGCACACCACAAGACCTTCAGTGTCCATTGCTATATAGTGAGGGAATTTGAGGGAAAACTCAAAGAATCATGCAGTGCACCAGAATTCTTTGAATGGCTTGGTGCTGTCTTCGGTAACTCAGAATTAATAATCACTCATTTCTGTATCAACCTACTATTGCTGTCCTCAGTCAAGTATACTGGTGGAAAATCTTATTTGTGTACAATCACTCGATTTATAGTCTCTGAGAATATATACTTGCTACTGGAATAGCTGTTTCATTATTTTGAAGACCCAAACTTAACTCTATGGGTCACCTTGTCTGTCCAGGGCTTTGCAGACAGCCTTGTGTCTTGGAAAGAAACTGAACATGGATTTTGAAAAGGGAGAAAACACTTGTACAACTTTGTTATTTTCAGCAATCAAGACTACTGGATTCAAATGTGTGTGGGGGCTAGTGATGATTGTGCACCATAAAGTAAATAAAGCTGCCTGTGATTTTTTTTCTTTCCTGTTAAAAAAAAGAATAATAAAGGAGTCTGGACAATGCTTAAATTCAATCTGGCCTGCTTGTCAAGACAAGCATGACCCAATGCTCAAATCCCTTAAGAGTCTGGTGAATATGGCATATTTTTAGAATCATGTTCATCGTCTATTGGTGTTCTAATAAACCTTATCTCAAAGAAGGCTTAGGTCAAATTCATTTGAGTAGAACCCATGGGTTCACTATTTTTGGGTTTCAACACCCACAAACCTCAACATAGATTGAGTAAACATTTTGTGTCTGGCATTTTTTTAAATTTGTGTAGAATGAGTGCCTTCTTCTTCCATATCTGAATAAATGAATAGATTTTAAAAATTAAAAACAAATAAAGGAGTGAAAAATAGGATTCTTTCTACAAGCAACAGATGTGATTTTGTGATGTTGCTGATTCCTTCTTCCTCTTTGAAGTGGAAGTAAAGAAATAAAGTAAAGTAAAGAGGAAGACCATAAAGTAATTTAAATCAATAATCAATTGAGGGGAAAATTTGGATCAGTCAGTGAGATAATAAGACAACATAAATATGATTAGCAACCATATGAATGTTTCAACCAAACTATAGTCTAACTTCATAGCCATAAGACAATTTAATAATTGATCATCTAGGTAATATCTCTAAACTTTGAATTGATTGTGAGAGTATCCAAGACTTGGAAGTGGGAAAGGATTCTTGAAACTCTTTGGTCTAACACCGTCATGTTACAAATTATAACACTGTCATAAAAGTGAGGGAAAGTAAGATATTATTATAATATAATTATATATTATAATAATATAATATCATTATTCTTATAATACTGCCATATTTAATATCATTATTTAAGGACAGGCAGAGAAAACAATCATTTAATAAATATGTACCATGTACTAGGCAGTGTACTATGTCCTTTACAAGTCTTTTCTCATATGAAGTGACAACCCTTTGAAGTATATTATCATTCCCATTTGACAAAACTGAGGCAGAGGTTAAGTGTCTTGCTTAAAGTCACATAGCTAGCCAATGTGTTGAGGTTAGATTTGAAATTAACATCTTCCTGACTCCAAGACTAGCCGTCTGTCCACTGTTCCAAATATCTGCGCATTTTCAGCAGACAGCTGGGGCTTCATAAATGCTTTTTAGTCATTAATTCATCTATCCATTTATTCATAAAATAATAGTTAGGAGAGCCAGGATGTTAAGCACATTTTTGGGGGAAATTATTAGAATATTAACTTTTTAATCATATTATACTTTTTGGTATATATTATTTAGCATTTCATCAAACTTTACAATGAAATAAATAGCTTTTAAGCATTTAAAAACAGACATATTAATTATATTAATGGGAAAATATAGAGTTATTATTTCCAAGCAAAGTTAGAGAGATTTCAAAGATCCATGTAACTATCTTCCCAGGTGACTTGAAATAAAGTCTCTTGGTGTGTCTATTTCTGTCTGTCTGTCTGACTGATGTTTTTGTCTCTCTGTCTCTTTCTCTGTTTCTGTATGTCTGTCCATCTGTCTCTCTCTCACACCCACACCCACACCCACACACACACTGACACACACCAAAACATTTTCTTCAATTTAACTGGGATGCATTAAGCACAGGTTAAGTGATTTGCCTAGGGTCAAGCATCTAGTGTCTTCAGCCAGATTTAAATACAGGTGTTTCTAAATCCAGGTCCAGTACTCTATCCACTAAGTAACCTAACTAGGCACACATGTGTGCACACATGCACATATATGTATGTATGAATGTTTATATATACACATAAACACATTCATGCTTTTCTGCAAAAAGGAAATCATTACCCTCAACTATTTGCCAGGTTGACAAAATCAAACATAATTTAAGGCCATGTTAAGTGAATATCACTTTTTTTTTCTAAATGTTACTTTGTAAGCACTAATTTTGAACTATTGAGTTTTTTTTTAAGGAAATGAACCTAGTTTGCAATTGTCTCATATCACACACAAACTGTTTGCATTTACATTTCTCTAAATAAAATTCATGTGAAGTGATATTATCACTCACTTTTTGTAGCACAAAATGATGAACGCACTTACCTTTAAAGGAGGGGGGCAGGTTTCAAGTTGATTAGATTTAGAGTTTACCTAAGAGGGAAGAGAGAGAGGAAAATGGGCTTCTCATTCTGGATCTCTGGATCATTTTGTCTCTGCTATTCCATTTGCATTCCCAAAGGTTGCTCAAAGAGCTTTCTTGGTCACTTGAAAGTCTTTATTAGGGAGTAATAACTTGTACAAACACCAAAGTCCACTAAGACCTTGAAGTAAAATTTAAATTGCTTTCTGTAGAGCTAAAAGAGAACTGAATTCAGTAAAATATTCATTAATGAAACACCTACTATGTTCCCTTCTTTTCTATTTGTACCATTAATCAATTATCTATTCTTTATTATGAGTCATTAAAAAGAACTCTACAGCTTCCCAAAGTTATACAACTTGCTTGCCAATTGTCAATCAATTCCTGTTCTAACTTCCATTTTCTATGTGTCTCTCAGTTGTACACACACACATACACACACACACACATTCACACACATTCAAACACACATATGGAAAGTTTTCACTTCTATGTAATGATAAATTTTTTATCCTTACATGTTCAGAACCTTGAAGGTTCCATGGCATAAAATGGTGTTTGATAGATTAAGAATGATTGACCAGTTATGGTCAAAATCTATAGTCTGTCCATTTTACTGCATGCTATCACCTAATAAACATGCATTTTTTTTATCCCACTCCCTTTCTTCCCACTTTTTATTTTCACTTTCTGGATGGTATTGTCCTGGTGACAGGAAATAATTGATTTCCACAAACCAGCAAAATTCTCAAAGAAAGAAATTTGTACCATGGAAATAATGAACAAGTCGATCAACATCAATGTAAAATAGTGCTCCAAACCCTGAAATAATCACCATAGATAAGCACGTTAAAGTTATCTAGTAGCAGACAATTTTGCAAAGTACCTTCCATATCAATTTCTGTTGGCCCACATTGGGAATTTTTGAGTCACAAGGTCACCTCTAATTAAATCTTGCCCTTCCTCATCATTCCCACTGAATCTTATCTAAAAACCCATACTTAGTTTTCCTGTAACCTAACATTTTTGTACCATGGAAGACTCATGCAGAGCAAATAGAGAGGATATACAGTATCATCACAGGGGACCAAATTTATTTGGAAAAAGTCAATAAACAGCTCTCACAATAACTAAGGTGAGTCAGAATGGTCATAGCTATTTAGCTACTTTTTGTTTTTCTTTTTATGGAATTGAGATATCAAGTTAATCTGGACTGTCGTGGCTCAAAGTTTTCAACACAAACTTAATTTATTGGTGGGGGACCTTGTTTCAACAAAATGAAATCACTGAACTTCCATTTACCACCAATCTAATCTGGTCAGTCTGTTGTCAATGCATTGGAATAAAAATATTAAATTCAATAGCGTTTCCTCAGATTGTCTTTGTTAAATTTACTTAGAAACACCTTTCAGGGAGATTTTCAAGATTTTTCCTCTTTTTTCTATTGACTTTTTTTTAATGCTACTAAGACATTAATGGAAAATGTAATGCTGATATTCATTTGAGAAAGAGAAATATTCTTGGTTGCTTCATCATCAAGGGCTTAAATGCCCTTCTAAGTGTTTACTCACTATAAAACTTGATCCCTTCTCTTGGTTGTTCAATTCACTTTTTTAAATTCCCTTGCAAATTATTAAAAACTAAACAGAACTCCAGTGACTTTTTAATTTTACATCAATGGCACCATATACACATGGAACTCTAGAGGAACTATGTGTAAACCAGTACACACTTAAAGTCATAGATCCAGTATGCATCCTTTTACCAGTTAGTCAAAGTACAAACTAGTTCTTTGTACAACATTTAATCAAAAAGGAGAGGGAGAAAATTACATGGCAAGAGTCATCAAATAATAAATAATGTATATGTTCCAAAAGTTTTCCACATCAGAAATGCGTGTTGGCATGCAAATAGAAAGAACAGGTGACAGGGAACACACATAGAGAAAATATGGGTAGGGAGCAGATTTACCCAGAGATTAGGTAATGTGTCCTGGGCAATGCAGACCTCCTAAATTGCTGAGTTTTATTCCTCAATAATGATGTTACTATGCTACTGGTTATTCTCTTCTGGGTGATTCTTATTTATTGGACATAGCACTGTTATTTCTGCTTTCTGAAGCTACATATCTCCTGGGATTCTCTATTAGTTCCATAGTCACTAAGTTAATCCATGTCACATTACCTATTTGGACTCCAAAAATTCAAACTTTTCAAGCCAAATGTACTTCTCTACTTGGGATGGTGTTGATGGTGTGGTTAGAAGTCACTTCTTGAGCAGGGGAACTATAGATCTCTTTATTCATAGCAGAAGATTATGAGAAACTACAAAATAATTAGATCATGTGCATAAGATAGCAGAGTATTACAGGCTACAATTAAGTAAGATCAGCAGTTTCTGATGGTCTGTGGTCCAATATTAGCCAGCTCAACAGACTTTATTAAACACCATAAGGGAGAAATGTACTATATTTGCATTGATTTTATATATCCATCCATTCATTCAGTAAACATTTATTAAAAGCTTAGTATGTTCCAGATACTGTACAGCCACTGGGAACACAAAAATAGGCCAAAAAATGTCCCTGCCCTCAAGGAGCTTACAATCCAATGAGGGAGAAAACATGCAAGCCATTATATGCAAAACAAGCTACATACTGGAGAAATAAGAAGAAATCAATAGAGAGAATGCACTGGAATTAGTAGAGAGGGGAGACTGTTTCCTATGGAAGGTGGATTATAGTTGGGTATTACGATTCTCTGATTACTTTGAAAAGGAAAATTTATAACATCATGTTACTTACACAATCACAATACACTTCTAGGCACTGGTACACATAAGTGGAAAAAAGTATCCAGTAGGAGTGTCTAGGTGGTGTAGTGAATAGAGCGCCAGCCCTGGAGTCAGTAGGATCTGAGTTCAAATCCAACTTCAGACAGTTAACTCAAATACTAGCCATGTGACCTTGGGCAAGTCACTTAACCCCAAATGCCCTACCTCCCCCCCTCCAAAAAGAAAAAAAATAAAGTAAAATACATTTTTAAAAAGTTTCCCGCAAAATAAAATGGAATTTTAATTAAGTACTGAAGCCAGGAAAAAATATGATAGAAGTCATGGTGGTAGAACACTCCAGATAAGGACTCAGCCATACAAGCAAAATAATACAAGTCACAGATGTTATTCACTATTCCATAAACTACAATTGGTTCATTGTACCTGGATCATAGAGGATGTAGAAGGGGATGAAGTATAAGACTTGGAAAGATTGTAAGGGGCAAATTTGTCAAGGCTCTAAATATCAAAAATTAGACATATTTGTTACTGCAGGAGACTCTGGAATTGATTGAGCAAGGAATGATGTGATTAATTTGCACTTAAGGAAAAAAATCATATTGGTAGTTTAGTAGTAGTAGTTGGATTGTAGAGGATAGAGACTTGAGTTACGAAGAATAATTCAAAAGCTATTGCAATGTTAGAACTTGGACTAGAATTACGGCAGTGTGAGTGGAGGAAAAAAAGGATACCTGTAAAAAAATTTTAATATCGAAATGACAAGATCTGGCAAATGACAAAGATATTTGGGGTGAGAATGAGGCATTGAGGATGACAACACTATAACAAGTCTGGGAAAGTGAGAGAATTTTGGTCCCTTCAATATTAATACTGAATTACAGAAAAGGAGGAGGAAGATTTATTTATCTAGTTCTGTTTTGGAATTGGAAGTGTTTGGGAATGTCCATCTGGAGGTGTAATTCATAGCTATCTCAGGAGAAATACTTAGACAAAATATATAGGCCTGGGAATCATTTTCCTGGAGATGCTAATTCAACTAATGGAAACAGATAAGTTCACAGAGTGAGATAATACAAAATGAAAAGAAGAAAGGGTCCACTACATTCCTTTGCAGAACATCCATTTTCAGTGAGAATTACATGTCTGAATACAAGATGCATTTTGGAGAGTTGGGAAGAAAACCAGAGAGAAGAGTAGCATGAAAACATTGAACAAAGAGAGTATCAAGGAAGAAAAACAATCCACAATGTTAAATGTGAGAGAAATATCAATGAGAATAAGTATTTGGTGATGAAGGAAGAGAGATTTTAGGTTTTACAATAAAGAGATGGCTGGTAATTTGGGAGAAGGCATTTACTGCTGAATGATAGGGTCAAAAAACTGATTGCAGATGATTTTCAAGAAAGAATGAAGAAATACAGTGGAGTCAGTGAGCATATATAGCTTTCCCAATGAGTGTGTAGGGCAAACTGGCCACTAACAGAGATGTGAAGATTAAGTGGGACTTTCACTTTTTTTGTTTGTTTGTATTTTGGAGTGATGAAGGCAAGGTAATTGGGGTTAAGTCACTTGCCCAACATCACACAGCTATTAAGTGTGTCAAGTGTCTGAGGCCCGACTTTAATTCAGGTCCTTTGACTCCAGGGCTGCTGCACTATTCACTGCACCACCTAGCTGCCACCACTTTACTTGTTTCCATGAGTGTTTATTAATTTGTTTATTTACTTCTTTGTTTTGTTTATTTTTTCTTTAGTTTATTCTTTTTTTTCTTTTAGGAGAATGTCCTAAAAATAATTGTATTCAATAAAGTACCCAGAAGATAGGAAGCAATAAAAAAGAGAGGGAGATTGTGGGGATGAATAATAAGGGCAATCATCTGGAGAAGCTGAGGTTTGGGATCATGAGTGCATATAGAACATCACTGTGGCACAGGGAAGGACACCTAATAAGCACTTCATAAAAGTGTATTGACCTATTCATCAAAACCTGTAGTGCTAAGGTTTGAAATTTCAATTGGAATTCTTACCATTTATCTCCAAATCCAATATTTATTCCCACTTTTCCTTTCAAAGTTATTAACTGCATGTGGTCCAGTTTTATCACATATTCTTGAAGATATTACAAGTCAAAGCTTATGGAATAATCAAGAGGGAAAGGAGTAAAGGTATTTAAGAACTTGGTGGAGACATCATAGTGAGTGAACTTTTGATAGTTTTGGAGTCAGGGGATAATAGTTGGCAACAAACATTTGCTGCTACCTGTTTTTGTGATCTTAGGTGCATCATTGTAATCCCTCTGAACATCGTTTTCTCATCTGAAAAATAAGGGAGATGGAATAGAAACACCTTTGTTCTCTTATATTTCTGAATACATGAGCTCATGCTTTAGTGACTATTTTCAAATTCTTAGGTTTCACTAAGTTAGAAACATTAAGGAAAAGACAAGACATCAATGCTTGCCACTTCAGGAAACTTATTTTTTTTAAATCCCCATTCAAATGTGTAGACAACTGGAACATATATAAGCATTACCCAATCTCAGTTCTTTTAAGCCTCTTTGAGATTATTTTCTCTTCTGTTTAAGGCCATCATGTTTCAGTTCCTCAGATTCTATGCATTAGTTGTGTGTCACTGAAATCCCCCTGTGCTATAATTGTTGTAAAAACTCAGATATAAAAACAGACCACCAAGATATTGTTCCCTGAGATTCTTCATGGTTTTATTCCAAAATCAAATCACTCTGTTTCTACTTTTCTGCCTTACCACACCATGGTATTCAATTAATGCATTTTGGGCACCTACTATTTATAGAGAAATGTGCTATGTGTTGAGGATACAAATTTTTAAAAAATGACAAAATCTCTTCCTCTCAAGGAGATTGTACACTGCTGGAAGATGAATGACATGATATGAACATAACTAAGCATCACACAAGTAGAAAGTCAGCTGAGACTAATTGAGTGTCTCCTATGTGTCAGGTACTATAATGCATTATATATATATATGTGTGTGTGTGTGTGTGTGTGTGTGTGTGTGTGTGTGTGTGCAAATGACCTATAAAATATTGCATATGGGTCAGAATTATAAAAATCTCATAATTTGGAAAGGAACTCCAAATCTTGTTCTTGGATTAATCTTATCCAAGCCATCCATGACCAAGACCATCTGTTACAGCTCCCAACCCGTGACTGGCAAGTTTTCTCTAGAACACATCTGGATAGAAATATCTCACTTCCTCCACAATGTACCCTCTTTTGTCAACTATGATTATCTCAGATTTCATGTTCATTGATTGTAAGTCCGTCTCTCCAAAATGTTTACTTATGGCATTTTGGTTGACCCTCTTGGGCTAAGCAGAACAATTTTAATCCTTTAGCATCAACTCTACTAACCTTTCAAATACTCAAAGATCACTATGGTATCCAAATTCCTTATCTTTTTGCTCTTTTCTTCTCTAGTTCCTAAATACATCCTAGTGTGAAAGAGTTAATATAGTTTTCAAACCAAAATCATGTTATGACACCCATCAATCTCCCATGAATCAATGCTATTGCTAAAATGTACAATTGAAATCTTCCAGTTATAAAAGTGCCCAAGCTTCCTACAAATCTTGAATCTTGGTATAAGTATCCTGGGCATTAAAACTTGTTAGTGTTTTTTTTTATATTTGCCCAATTATATAATAACAATTTTAACATTAATTCATTAAATGATTTCCAAATTCTCTCCCTCCTTTCATCTACCCCCCATCTTGAGAAGGCAAGTTATTTTTCATAGTATATATATATATATATATATATATATATATATATATATA
>JAQQSW010004569.1:0-14407 GCA_028646575.1 Pseudocheirus occidentalis
TTATAAATTCTGGTTCTATCCTTTGAAACACGCCCTCTCCTCCATGTTCAGGCATGGGGCAGACTGCACTCTTCTCCCAGGGAAGAGAATAAACTCCTGTTCTTATCCTAAGACATCTCTGTGTTTACTTTTTTTTTTTTTTACTAAGTTAAGGATGAAGGGTATTTTTCGACCCAAACAGTGGCACAGTGGATAGAGCACCAGCCCTGGAGTCAGGAGGACCTGAGTTCAAATCTGACTTCAGACACTTAATACACTTTACTAGTCATGTGACCCTGGGGAAGTCATTTAACCCCAACTTCCCTCCAAAAAGCAAAAAAAAAAAAAAAAAAAGACATTTTAAATAAATCAATAGAAATGGAAATTCTTAGAGACAACAGAAATGGAAATAATAACCAGGTCTGGTATGTATCTACTGAAAGGAGGGAGACTGTCCATTCTCAAGAGCCAAGATTGTTCATCAAGATCATTCATTAAGCAGCTGGGTGGCACAGGGGGACAGTATGTTAGACTAAAGAGTCTCTGAGTCCTGAGTTCAAATGCTGTCTCAGACACTTACTAGCTACATGACCCTGAGCAATTCATTTAGGGTCCCCCAGCCTTAGTTTCTTCATCTGTAAAAATGGGAATAATAATAATAATAGCATCTACTTCACAGAGCGGTGGTAAGGATCAAATGAGATAATATATGTACAGTGCTCTGCAAACCTTAAAGTACCAAATAAATGCTAGCTATTATTATTATTATTATTATTAATTGCTATAAATCTGAAAGAAGCCTCTCAGCTGGGTGGATCAGAGAAGGCTTTTTCCAAGGAACTTATAAAGATCAATATCTCCTGCTGCATCCTGGGATGTCTCCAGTCATCTTGGTCTCTATCTCGTCACTGGATACAGATGGTTCTAGAGGAGAAGGTGAGGCTGGTGACTTTGCATATATTGCACTCACTTAAATCCAATTCACTCTAGTGTTACAGCATCACCCGTTTTCAAGATGGAAGGACTAACAACAGCAGCAATCTTGCCTCGCCCGGTCCAGATATGTGAAATGCTACTACATATAACAGTCCTGTAATACGCAGGGTGTCTCTCTTCGCTATTTGTATGCCCAGTGTTTAATAAAGTGCTATACAGTAGGCACTTAATATTTTCTATCCATCCATTTATCCACCCACCACTCCATCTATCCTTTCATACAATAAAGGGGTGGGAGGTAATTGACCGGATAATGCGAACAAACAGATAATACAAAAGTTCTTCAGCTGTAAATTTGTAAGGTAAATAATGTCGTATCTACCCTTACATCTCCATAGCCCACTGCTTTGAATGTAGTAATTGCTTGATAAATGGGTGTTAAATTAATCTGGAATATATCACATGATTTCTAAAAAAATACTTTTTTGCAAGGGAAAGACACAACCAATTCAACATTCATCAAGTACCACGTACAGGACACCATGGTAGGCACTGAGTACACGAAGATGGAAAAATAGCCCCCTACTCTTGAGGGGTTAGTTAATCTACTGGGAAGAGAGGAAGGGGATGTAATACAGTACCTTATGAAATGCTTTCCTCACAACACTCCTGTGTGACAGTGCAAAAAGTGTAGTCCCATTTTTCAGATGAGAAAATTGAGGCTCAGAGATTCAGTGCTGAACTGGAGGGTATACAGCTAGAAAGAACTAACAGAATCACAGAGTCTTTGAGCTAGAAGGGACTCAGAGAGCTGAGTCTGATCCATTCTTGAACTAGGATACCCTCTACGATATACGGGCACCAATTCCACTTAGGGGCTGCTCTACATTTTCTCTGGCATGCAAATTTGTTTCTTAGCTGCAGCTCCCCACTCTTCTTCCTCCTTCTGCCCTTTAGGGGGGAAGCAAAACAAATAGATTTTGCTAAATCCAGGTCTTTCCACTGTTGGACACTGCCTCACTTAATTCCATCATTTTTTCTTTATTAAATGCTTTATTAGAAACTTGACATTGAACATCAATACAAGCAGCCAAAACCACGTAGTTTCTATTTTCATTAAAAAAAAAAAAAAACAACAACCACCCAAGAGCTGTCTGTTCAGAGATGTTCATGGTGGCATCCGATGTACTTGGAAGACCTTGCCTGCTTATTTGTCTACTACACAGAGTAGACTGGGATAGGGCAAAGACAGAGAGCTTTAAGAAAATCCGAGGAACTACCACTTTCAGCTGGGATTTTGGTTGATGCGTCACAGAAGAAAAAGCAACCCAAGCTTGGAAGGGAAGAGAATGATTTCCACTGAGGACTGAGTGTGATTCCAGCAATACAGGAGGCCCAGACCTGTACATGGGAGATGAGGAGGACAGGACAGAAAGAGATGGAACAGTTAGCAGTCCACGATGGCTTAGGAAGTGGTCATGAAAGCAAAATTGCAATACTTTAGCACGTACCAATAAGGGGAGCAGTTCAGAAGGGCCCTGTGTGGCAGGCAGAAGGGAGCTAGGCTAGGGATTAAACATTTGCTGAATACAATACACATGTGGATAACTGAGAACCAGATATATTTTCAAAGCAATTTATATTTGGAAACTAGGAAAGCAATTCTCTACAGTCCTGTACTTGGCATAAGTCATACACCTAATGTTTAAGCTTCAAAGCTTTCATGGTGTCCACATCTTCCCCTTGAGATTTTTGAGAGTAATCCAGTTTGGGCAGCCTGTACCAGCCAGGATGTTTGATATGTAAATTTTTTAGCCTTCCAATCTGGGCTGTATGTGCAAATGGGAGACCTAGTTAGAATTATGGAATCATATATTGAGCTGGAAAAAGACCTTTGAGATGATCTAATCCACCTTCGAAGAAGAAGGAGGAGGAGGAGGAGGAGAAGGAAGAAGAGGAGGAAGGGGAGGAAGAGGAGGAAGAAGGAGAGGAAGAGGAGGAGGAGGAAGAGGAGGAGGAGGAAGGGGAAGAGGAGGAGGAGGAGGGGAAACTCGGAGAGATGATTTGCCCAGTTATACAACAAATAGTTGAATTCTCTCCTTATTCACCCACTTTATCACATTTGGACTTCGTGTGGCTTACTCCCCAAAGGCAGCATATACCCTTCACCTCCAATGGTAGTGCCAATTTCTGAGAAATAAATACACAGAAAAAAAATGCCATTTGCCAAGACCCAAAGATCTCTCAGCAGAGGCAACTCTCACTGGGGGATAAGCCAATTACTAGTGGATTGTATTCAGAATGCAGCCTAACTGTCTCAGAATCCTGTCAGGGGGAATCAATAGTAGTTAATCAATGGATTGATTGATCATTTACTGCTAGTAATTAAATTTTGAGAAAGTACAAATTCTATTACATGTACAGTCAGTCAGAAGCGTTGCTGTGTTCATGAGGCATTGGAAGGAATAAAAATAGGGACCTTTTGCCTGCAGTTTCAGAGAAAGGAGGAAGAAGCCACAGAGGTCAGGAGACATCAGAAAGTAACTGGCTGGAATCAGGACAATTTTCCCAAGGATGATTTAGATCAAACCTGTTTGGGAAAAGTCATTTTCACTCTCTTTAGAGCCAGAAGTTGCTCAGAAGCAGTGGTTGAAGTAGTTGGCCACCTATCAGTCTGCTCCTTTGTTCCACCCACATGCAGCTCCAGGGGTTGTCACTCTCCCTTTAAAATAATTTTTTTAGCATCACTAGGGCCAGGCCTAAAAGACTGACAAGGTTTTCTTTGGCTTCTCACTTTCCTCAGTCTCCATTCCCAGATTCCCAAGTGCTATTCCCATTCCTAATTCGATTCAACAAGCACTGATTAAGAATGTACTACTTCAAGGCACCTTGTGAGGCCCTGACTGTACAAAGTGGAGTTAAGGAGCATTTACTAAATGTTTTTTGCTGTTTTGTTAGTCATTTCAGTTGTGTGAGACTCTTCGGGACCCCATTTGGGGTTTTCTTGGCAGAGATACTGGTGCGATTTGCCATTTCTTTCTGCAGCTCATTTTACTAATGAGGAAACTGAGGCAGAGTTTGTGACTTGCCCAGGGTCACACATCTAGTAAATGTCTGAGACCAGATAATGAACTAAGGAAAATGAGTCTTCCTGACTCCAAAAGCCGTTATCCAATGTGCCACCACAGGCATGTTATTACTATGCTTACAAGCCAGGCGTGTACAGAATGCAAAAGCTGGACAGTCATTCTAGTGTAACTTGTCAATCAATGGGAAATATCTAACAGTCATGAAATAAGATCACCTTATTTATATATAGTGGAATGGATAGTGCTGGGCTTAGAGTCAAGACCACAGTTGGAATGGGTGGGTTGGGTGCTGGTAAATGTTTTCCGTCTGACTCCCCTTTCTTCCCAAAAAAGCACCTGGGACCCACTTCTAAGCTTAACCCACAGTACTAACATTTTCTCTATCACTTTTAAAAAATACTACTAGATAATCAGCAAAACAATTAACCGAGTCCTGATTTGTAGCATTTGCTGATTTTCAAAACGTAAATACTCTCACTGAAAATTTAAGAATCAGAGACTCCAGCACATCCCTGACGACAATGCTCCTACTCTTCCTAGCTCAGTCACCCACAGCCAGTTAACCTCTCAGTGACTGAGTTTTGTCCTTTATAGTATTACAGATTCAGAGCCAGAATAAATAGGCCTTCCGAGGTCTCCTAGCCGGACTTGCTCATTTCACAAAAAAGCAAACAGATCTAGAAAGGCTTTGAGCTGACCAGGGACACACAGGTAGCGAGTGGCAGAGCCAGGATTTGAACCAAGGTTCTCTGACTCCACGTGTTTTTTTTTTGTTGTTGTGTTGTACCTCATATCAGAGGATGATGTGTTTGACATTGGAATGCTGATTGATGCAATCATAATAAGAATTTTAGCACTTACCTCACAGCGAGGTTGTGAAGATCAAAGGAATCTGGGTGCTTTGCCAACGATAAAGGGCTATACAAATATCAGTTATGGTGATCGGTCCCCAAGAGGTGTCACCAAGGTCACCAATTGATTTTTGCATATACTTAAGCAGAATATCCATATGTAAATGAGTGTTTGTTACCCTTCCTAGAGGCATCTACTCCCAACGATGCCACCATTAGTCAATGCCAGGCCTCTTTTCCTTTCTGAATGTTTATCTTTCTTTAAGATATAGAAAAAAATGTCACTTATTCCAAGAAAGCCTCAGGCACTTACTAGCTGTATGACCCTGGGCAAGTCATTTAACCCTATTTACCTCAATTTCCTCATCTGGAAAATGAGTTGGAAGAAGGAAATGGTAAAAACCACTCCAAGTATCTCTGCCAAGAAAACCCCACATGGGGTCACAGAGAGTCAGACATGACTGAAAAACAACTGAACAACAAATGTGCCGGACACTGTGCTAGGCACTCAGGGTACAAAGAGAGCCTGCTTTCAAGGAGCTGACAGTCTAATGGTGGAGACAACCTTTCAATAACTATGTACATAGAAGGTATGCACATACCTTCTATGAGGCCACATGATGCCTTCTAGGTCCTCAGGTGGGGTCTTCTGACCGAATCCAAGTTTCACAGAACAAATTCTTTTATTAAGGGGATTTGGATTCAGTCAAAGGGCTGCTCTTGAGGACCTAGAGGACTACACGTGGCCTCGAGGTCGCAGGTTCGCCACCCCTAACTGGTCTCTCAGGAGCCTCATCTGTTCCTGTTCAGTGTTCCCACTGTTCTTGGGCTTTGTTGCTCTGCACCTAGGCAGGTAGCTTTAATCATCTTTTAATTATATAATTACATTTAATTATTCCATCCCAAGAATTATCTGTGGCAAGAGTGGGCAATGGGAAGCTCCAGAACACACCCTTGCTCTTCGAAAATTTGTAAGCATCTTATTTTTAATCAAAAAACAAACAAACAAAAATCTGAATGCATGCTGACTCAGTAATTAATAAACAATGTCCTTACTAGAAACAATGCTTCAATAGCCTTGGAAAGGAGTAGAACTCAGACCTAGAGTTTTCCCAAAAATATGAACCCTTCTTCTCCACCCACCTCCCCTTCCAAACGCAGGAGAGTTATCCTTGGGGTCTTTTCACCTTCATTATTGTCTCCAATCAGTAACTGTCCTTCCTAGAGCTATGCTGCTTCTTCCTCTGTTGCCTCTAGACCTAGCCTCCCCAGACCCAGTATCTTCTAGCCAACAGACTCCAATTGCTTTCCCAGTACTGAGAAGATCCTTCTGAGAATTCTGTAACTTGAGGGCATTAGAAAGTCCTTTTCCCCTATCTTGAAATACCATAAGACTCCTCCTTTTCTTGTAAGACCAAACGAATTGGTTTCTTCTTCTTTATCTCGAGTACCCCTCTCCTTCTTATTCTGTCCACCTTCTTCCTCATCCTGTATCATGAGATTCCTCCTTATCCTGTAAGCAACCTTGCCCAATCTTCAACCCCTATAAGAAACCTTAAAAATTACATCATCATTCTGAAACCTCAATAGAAGCCCAGTTCCCCAAGTATCAGTAGTCTTTCACTCAGCCCTGTGGCTACAATAAAAAGGTCCATGTTGTGATGTCATGTAATGAAGCTCCCAATGGCGAAAAGAGAAATCTAAGTGAATTCTTTCACACCCGAACTTGACCTCAACAATAGTGACTATTGACACACACAGCTGCTAGGGTCCCACTTCCAATATTACTTTATATTTAATTTGTATATATTTGATCTCTACTTTTACCTGTTCATGTTGATAGAATGAAAGCTCCTGTTTTGTTTGAGTATTTCCAAGGCTTAGAACAGTACCTGGCACATAGGTAATTAATATATGTTTATTGATTGATTGATGAATGGATTTAGTAAGGTGCATAAGGGCTGTGATCTGTATTGATGGAGAAAGAACCTACACTCATGAAATCATTGATTCCGGGAAACAAAGAAGGGAAAAAACCAGCTCCAGTCTTCAAGGAGCTCACATTCTAATAAGGAAGAGACAGAATGCAAACAACTATCCACAAATAACATATGTACTGGGTAAAAGGGAAGTAATCTTAGAGAGAAGACCTTAGGGAAAGGGATTAAGCATTTACATAGTGCCTACTGTATACCAGACCCCCTGCTGAGTGCTTTACAAATATCTTATTAATTGATCCTCACAACAACCTTACAAAGTAGGTGTTATTATCCCCATTTTGCAGAGGTGGAAACTGAAAAAAAAAAAAGTTAAGTGACTTGCTCAGGGCCACACAGTTAAGTGTCTGAGGCTGATTTGGAACTCAGTGCTCCCTGACTCCAGGCCCAGCAATCTATTCCCTTCATTAGAAGCTGGGAGACTGGGAAAGGCCTATAACAGAAGGTGGTACTGGAGCTGAGTCATGAAGAAAGCCAGGGAAACCAGAAAGCATAGGTGAGAAGGCGTGTTGGGACAATAAGAAGCTTATGCTGTATAGGGTATGTGGAGGGGAATAAATAGAAGAAGATGGGCAAGACGGGAAGGATCGGGGGTCATGGCCACACACCCCTCTAGACCTACCCTGTGTAATTCTTGGTCTTAGTAGCTGTGACCTCAGTGGATGCTCTTGGCCTGTTCAGTTGGGCAATGCACTCAGCTTTTCTGGAACTCTGCCTCTGACTGCATATCCCCTTCAGTGCTGAATTTGCTCCTAACAACTCATCTGTTCTCCTGATCTCTTTCTTTCCTTTCCTCCGTCCCTCCCTCCCTCCCTTCCTTCCTCCTTCCCTCCCTTCCTCCCTTCCTTCCTTCCTTCCTTCCTTTCTCTCTTCCTTCCTTCCTTTCCTTCATTCCTCTCCAAGAGGCATGCCTGACTCTCTAGTCCTTCTCCAACCCCGCCCCCCCCTCACTTCACCCTTCAGCCTTGGACTTGACAAATTGGAAGTCTCCTCCATCCCTACAGCCTCTCCCTCTGATTGACTGGTTCCTCCCAGAGTCTCTATCTCTCTCTTTTTTGAAAATACTTAGCAAAACTTTAATTAGAAGTACAAAAGATATTGAAATTTCCTTCTTGGTACATAATTCCATAGAAATGTCCAGGTGATTTCCTAGGAATGAGTTCACTGATACCAGGGTATCATTGGAGATAATATTCTGACATTAAGTTTTTAGTAGGAGACTACCAAGCAAGTAACTGAAACTCAGTATTAGAAGAGCTAAACATAGCTTTTCAGAGAATATTATTTCCACAAATAAATCAAATTTTTTAGGCAACAACAAAAAAAATTCTCTTTAACTTAAACTTTGTACTACTTACCCTCCATGACAGTTCTGTATACCTTTGTTGTGTTTTTTAAAATACAGATTCCTACAGTACTCCTTTTTAGGGAGTACTCCCAAGTCACACAATTCCTCTCTCCTGGCTACACTTCAGATTCTTCTCCCAGACTTTCTCTATAACTGTTGTTACTGTTGTTCAGTCATGTCCAACTTCTAGTGACCTTTTTTGGGGGTTTTCTTGGCAAAGATACTGAAGTGGTTTGCCATTCCATTTTCCAGATGAGGAAACTGAGGCAAACAGGTTAAGGGGCTTGCCCAGGGTCACACGGCTAAGAAGTGTCTGAGGCCAGATGTGAACTCAGAAGATCTGAACTTCAGGTCCTGCTCACTATCATTTACCCCTTTTAGGCTGCCCATAAGATGGTCTCTTTATTTGCCTTGATTCCCACCCCACACCCCTTCCATTTGTGTGTGTTTTCTTACACTATTAGAATGCAAGCTCCTCTAGGGCCCCAGTCACCTTTCTTTCTGCTTAGATTTGTATCCCCTGTGTTTAATGTTAGAACCCCCAAGCCAAGAGCACTCTTGTCTTTTCTTACTATTAGGAGAGCCCTTATGGTTGTTACGCCAAGTTCAGGGCACAGCTTGCTTGCTGGACCTTAGCTCTGGAAAACAACAAGGTGTCTCCTAATAGGAAGAAAAGAGATGAGTGAAAAGAGAAGGGTGGTCTTGGTGGGGTCCAGACCTTAGCGACCTGCCTGGGTTCAGTAAAGGTTTCTTAGGTGCATGTTGACTAGACTTGTTGACTTTCCCTCTCTGCCACTGTTTCTAAATTTAGGGCTGCTTTACCCAGACTTGGAGCTTTAGGGCCTCCAGGGGCACATTCCCTTTAGGCATGAACTAGGACAATGAAAGAACCTGGTCCTTCCTCCTTAAAAGCCTGCAATTCTTGGTCTACAACAAAGATGTAAACCTCAATTGCCTCTTTCATCCACTTTCTCTCTCCTTTAGTCACTGAAGGATCAAGAAAGCCAAACTAATTATATTATTTGTTTAAACCAGAAAGCATTAGGTAGACCGGTAATTCTGTTAGGAGAACGATCAGAAAAGGATTCACAGCCCAATTCAATGACATCTGGATTAGGCTCACTGGAGTCTCTAATGTTTCTCGCGTAGGTATACCTACATCAGTGTGCTGCCTCCTCTAGTGAACTGTAAGTTCCCCAGGGACAGGGGCCGGGGCCGCATCTTATCGCCTTTTTTTCTCCTTACGCTGCTCAGTCCAGGGCTTTTTACCCTCATCCCTATCTTGGTGTTGACTGACTGAGCAACCACACACTCGCCCCGGGTCTGGCTCTAGTCCAGAACCCCGGGCCCTCCATCCCAGTGCGTGCTTGGCCAGGGCCTGAGAGAGATTAAGGAGCAAACCAGATGAGTGTAACTATTGGTAATGTCCGAGCCTCCTGCACCCACTCTAATTGGATCTGTCTCCTCAAAGTCTGATTTAATCGGCCTGAGATAACTGGGGGAGGGGGAGAGGCGGTTCGTCTTGGAGAAGGATTAGCCTACTCACCCTGCGCTTGCTCCCTTCCCTGGCACCAGCTGTGTGTGTGCACAATCAGCCTTTATTAACTATTACACTTCATGCCGGACAGCTGCTGGGGAAAACCGATTCATTTCCCCAACCTTTTAGACTGCCTTGGAACTCACTGCTTCTATTTATTTTTCTCCCCTATTCTTGAGCTCTCATGCAGATGAGATTTGGTCTGGAGAGGACCCAGTTGAGAAATACACACAGTGCAAAGTACACCTGCCCCTTCTTCTCTCCCTATAGCTCCTCCCTCTTTTTTTTTTTTTTTCCATTTTGGTTCAAGACAGTCTAACCCCTCACTTCCATCCTCTAAAGTAATTCCTCTCACTGGAGAAAGAAAGACACATTTGTACCAAAACCAATTTACTTTGCCAACAATAATCTGTGTTCTTTGTGTTATACCTTCAAATATTTATGTTTGGACAAGAAGCCAATTCTGTCGCCATCCACTCTTGCCTTTGGCTTCATCCTTCATGAGGTTTAGTGAGCTGTCCCGGTTGTAGGGACAACAAGCTCTCGGGCTTATGTGATAGAATCACAGAATTATAGACTTTTACTTAGTACTTAGAGGCCATCAAGTCCCAAGAGCCTGGAGCGAAAAGTGGAAGGAATAAATGCTTGTTCTCTTCTCCCTCAGCCACGGACATGGAGCCCCTAACCAGATTCACCCCTTAATCAGAGAAGGGAGGAGCTAAGCATTTATCTACTATTAAACTTTTAGGCACTATTGAAGGTTTCACAAACATTCTCTCACCTGGTCCCCACAAAAGCCCTGGGAGGGAGGTGCTACTGTTATCCTTATTTACAGATGGAGAAAGGGAGGCAAACAAAGGTTAAATGACTTGCCCAGGGTCACCCAATTAGTAAATATCTGAGCCTGGATTTGAATTTAGGTCTTCCTGACTTCAGGCTTAGTGCTCTTTCTACAACACCACCCAGCTGCCAGGGCACTGCCATCCACGGGGAGATGCTACTTTCTACCCAAATTCCTCCCAAAGCCAAGGTCCTCTCTCAGCCTTAATATGTCACTGCAGTTGTCCCTAGGACTTCCTGCCCAGAAAAGCATCTCTCTGGACATCGTTACACTCTCTAGCTGACTGTCCTCTCCTCTAAATCATTGTTGCCAGCTATTTTTGCTGTAAGTAAAAAATAAATAAAATAAAAAATCCTAGTCCTATCTCTGTCTAGTCCAGTCTCCCCATTTTACAGAGATGGAAATGAGCCTGGAGATATGAAATGACATGCTAAGACCACACAGCCAGTTAGTGGCAGGTCCAGGATTAAATTCCTCAGTGCCTAACTCGGAGGCCACATCTTTTTCTGCTCTTTCCTACTAATGGTGGGGGTGGGAGGTGGTAAGGAGGGTGGCAGCAAAAAAGAGGGTATAAGCACAAATCATGCAGGGAAGAGTTTAAACAATCTTTGACCAGGCAGGTGGTCCTTTGAGACAAAGGATATTTGTGATGGCCCAGATATCACTTCCATGAATAAATGAATCCATGCACAAGGGAATGAATTAAAAAGCATTTATTAAGTTCATGTGATGTGCCGAGTCCTGTGCAAAGTGCTAATGACACAAACAGAAAATCAAGACAGTTCCTTCTCCCAAGGAGATCACATTCTAATTGGAAAAGGAAACACACATAGAAGGTTCGAGCTCTAGGATAGATGGAAAGACCTGGTGGTCCTCCAACTTACTGAAAGAATTGCAGTTGGAAACTCTCTGCTTAATGAAATAATGTGAAGGACCATGTCCTACCCTAGCCTGGAGTGGCCCTGGGCAGAAGACCCTTAGGAAGGGGAGATCCCAGTAGTATCTGAGCAGGATACAGGCTGGAACATGGGGAAAGGGTTCGTATGTAGCCTAGTCCACTCAGCCCTTCAGCACCTGGTAGTACTGGAGTGAAAGGAGGAAGGCACTGAGGGAAGGGCATGAGTACACTGGGCAGCTAGGTGGTACATGGATAGAGTGCTGGGCCTCTATTCAGGAAGATTTAAGAGTTCAAATCCAGCTTCAGACACTTGCTAGCTGTGTGACCCTGGGCAAGTCACTTAACCCTGTTTGCCTCATTTTCCTCATCTATGAAATGAGCCCAAGAAAGAAATTACAAACTACTCTAGTATCCTTGCCAAATGGGGTCACTTTAAAAAAGACTGAACAACAACATGAGAGTACCCCCAGTGCCACGGTCTTGCTTCTCCATGTTCTTTGTCAATCAATGTCAATACAGGGCCATGCATTCAAGTAAAGTGTGGTGGGAAGAGGTCATCAGAAAATGAAGACAGTGCTCTCATTATACATTAAACCCAAATCTAAGTCTTCCTTCCTCAAATACAGGCTCCCCAAACTACCCCTTGAGTGAGAAGTCAAGTCTCCATTAGCTCTTCTCTAAGGAACGATGACCCACAAATAAGTAGATGGTTGAGCCCCACAGTGAAAGGACAGGGTCATATTCATAGATCTAACTTTATTTCATCTACCTCAACATTCTCTGATTTATAGCTACTAATTTTGTTTTTTCTTAACTCTTCATCTTTTGTTTTTATATCACCAACTTTTCCAACTATCTTATTTACTCCCTTCCTTGATTCCAATCATCCTCTGTAAGAAATGCTTTTTAACTTCAGTGCATACTGAGCTTGCTATAAGTTTTAAACTCACCCCTCTTACTGGGCAGATACTCTCCATCCTAGAAGTGGTTCTGTTGTTTATGACTAGTAGGTGGATAGAGGGAGGAATATGGTGAGAAGGGATCACCAGATAGAAAGGACCCTGCTTAGAAAGCCATCACCCACCTCCTAGCCTTTCCCAGCAGAGACTGGAGTAAAAGAAACTTGGGCATTGTTACCCATTTTAGAGAAAGGTCAGGTATTGACATCTGCTCTCATTCTTCATCTACCACGGGAACAGAATTTAATCCACAAACTCTGCTGGCCACTTCAGCTTCTGTCTTATCAATATTTCCTCCTGCTAAAATGCAAACTGTATCGAGCGGCTCCCAGACCTGATTATGATGCTCTTTTTAGTAGCTCTGGCTCCTGGGGCAGAGTTTTTATTAAGGGGAGGGGGAAAGGCGAAAGGGGAAGAGAGGAAAGGGAGGAGGAAGGACCCACAGGCTGGGATTCAACCAAGAGACTCTCAGGGTCTACCAGATATTTTCCTAAAAAGTTCATTACTGTGAAGGAGATCAGAGACATGGAAGACCAGTTAGAGTAAGAGTAATATCAATACAAATAGGAATATTATAAAAGACAGTGTGAACATGGACATGTGATAGAAAACAGACTTCTTTGTGGAGAGAAGGAAGGGAGAAGGGAAGAAAGGGAGAGAGAAAAAGAGAGAGAGAGAGAAGAGGAAGGAGGGAGAGAAAGAGACAGAGAAAGTGAGACAGAGACAAGAAGAAGTGGGGGAGGGAGGGGAGAGAGAGACAGAGAGAAAGAGAGAGACAGAGACAGAGACAGAAAGAGACAGACAGAAACAGAAACAGAGAGAGACAGAGGAGAGAGAGAGAGAGAGAGAGAGAGACAGACAGACAGACAGACATGCGCGTGCATACACACACACACACGCAGAAAGCTGGATGTAGTGGATTTGAGTATTGGACTTAGAGTCTGGAAGTCTTGGGTTCACCTCTTGTCTCTGATAACAGTTGATCCTTACAACTCTGGGAGGTAGGTGCTATTATCCTTCCCATTTTACAGATGAAGAAATTGAAACTCATAGAAGTTAAATTACTTAGGATCTCACAGCTGGTAAGTCTCATCATAGACAGGTTGTGATCTGGGTTTTCAGTCTCACAGCAGGATTCTTCCACATTAACAAAATCTCAGACTCTTCCATGCTCACATATATTGTCTATCCTTCCCCTGGATTAACGTAACAACCTTCTAATTGGGCTCCCTGCCTTCAGTATCTCCCCCCTTTTTAACTCATCCTTCACTCAGCTGCCACATGGATAAACCCTAAAACACAAATCTATCCATATCACAGCCCTTCCCACCAAAAAAAGTCTTCAATGACTGCTGGCTTTAGGATTGAATACAAACTCCTCATTGGGCATTCAAAGACCTCCATGGATCTGGTTCCCATCAACCTTTCTAATCTTATTTCAAACTATCCCCCTTCATGTACCATCCATTCCAGTCAAAGCGACCTGCTTCTCCTGGCCCCCATTACGACTTTTTCATTTCCTGCTTCACTGAATGTTTGGCCACCTCTGGCTTCAGTCAAAACATGGCTCACATGGCATCTTCTGCAGAGGCCTCCTCCTCAGCATCCCTAATCCTTATTAGTGCTCCCTACTTTTGAACTACTCAGTATTACTTTGTGTATACTTTATATTTACTTGGAACATACTTGGAGGGCAGAGACTACTTTGTTCTTGTCTTTATATCTCCCCCCTCCACTTGCATGTCTACATAATGCTTGACACATAGGTGCTTAATGAGTGTTCAATTGTAAACATAAGTATATAGAATAGTGGCTAACATTTATAGAGAGAATAAGCTGGGACTGATTTTTTTTAAAGTTTTATTGATGTCTTTTATTTTTATGCCACAGAAATATCCTGGTATTTACCCCTTCTACCTACAACAAAACCTCTCTCTCTCTCTCTCTCTCTCTCTCTCTCTCTCTCTCTCTC
>JAQQSW010004570.1:0-14407 GCA_028646575.1 Pseudocheirus occidentalis
TCTTCTCCTCATTGGCTTTCTGGCCCTCTTTTGACATTTGAGTTAATGTATTTTTTTAAAGTGTTGTTTTCTTTAGTCAGGTTGTTGACTCTCTTTTCATGATTTTCTTGCATCATTCTCATTTCACTTTCCAATTTTTCCTCCACTTCTCTTATTTGGTTTTCAAAGTCCTTTTTCAGTTGATCTATAGCTTGTAGGAAATCTTCATGTTTCTTAGAAGCCTTTGGTGTGGGAGTTCTGACTGGGTTGTCTTCCTCCTGTTCCATGCTTTGATCCTTTTTGTCCATAAAAGAGGATTCTAGAGTTTTATTGCTGTTCTTATTTTGCTTTCTTTTCCTCATGTTGGCCAGTCAATTAATTGGTTGATTTTTTTAGGTCTCTGGAACTCTGCTTTCAGGGGGGAAAGCTCTGTCCCAAATCTCTGAGGTTTTCACTGCTGCCAGAGCTATTAGGGGGGTGCTGCACTGCCGACTACTTTTGGCTTGCTGAAACCACTCCCCAGGACCACTACCCATCAATCATCAATCATCTGATCAATCATCTCAGCCCCCCCCCCCTGCAACTGGCAGTCCAGGAGCTCTGAAGCAGCCCAGTGGAGGCAGTTGATGGTTGCAGCAGATCCTGCTGCTTCCCACTGCTTCCTTGCCCTGGAAACAGTTTGGCCAGACTGCTTTTTCTACCTGAAATTTAGCTTGAAACCTTGAATTCCACTGACCTTCCTCTAAGCCTTATTTTTCCTGGCTTGATAAATGTGGAGATTGCTACAGGTGCTGCAGATCTGTTCTCAGGTAGACTCAAGCTGTGGCTGGGCTCCTTCTGATGACCCTGGGGCCTGGCCATGGTTTTGATTTTGGGTCTGGGCTGGCCTAGGCCCCCAGCCTGCCACGAAGAGCCCCTCCTGCCAAACTGCCTTCAGCAAGAGATGTGTTTTCTGTATTTTTGTGAGTTTCTCTCCGAAATTTAGCTTGAAACCTTGAATTCCACTGACCTCCCTCTAAGCCTTATTTTTCCTTGCTTGATAAATGTGAAGATTGCAGATCTGTTCTCAGGTAGACTCAAGCTGTGGCTCGGCTCCTCCCGATGTTTTTTTTTAATGGGTATTTAGGGTGGCTGTGTGGGAGCTGTGAAACTTTGCTGCTTCTTCACCACCATCTTGGCTCCGCCTCTGTTGTTTCTTATATCCTTTCCCATCACCCACTAAGTTTCTAATAAGGCAAGATGGATTTCTATACCCAAGTGCCTGTGTATCTTATTTCCCAGTTTCATATAAACAAACAAAAAACCATTTTATTTATATATGGATATTTGTGTATAAAACTTGGTGTTCCATATTTTTTTCCCTTCTTCCCTCCTCAACCACTCCCATGGGGAAGATAAGCAATTTAACATAGTTTGTACATGTGAAGATACGCAAAACGTTTCCATAGTAGTTATATTGTAAAAGACTAACTATATTTCCTTCGATCCTATCCCACTCCTCAATTATTCTATTTTCTCTTTGGACCCTGTCCCTTTTCAAAATGTTTCCTTCTAACTTCCTTCTCCACTAATCTGCCCTCCCTTCCATCATCCCCCCCCCTCTTTTCTTGAATGTTTTAAACCTCCTCTCTTACTTTTCATGTGGCATTTTAATCTACAGTATCCTATCCTTCCTTCCACTGAAATTTTTGAAATTTGCTTTCCTGAAGTATGTGGTGATTGTTATACTATTCTTGGCTTTCTATTCTTTCAGTTTCACAAACTCTAGGCAGGGATTCTTAATCTGGGGTCTGTGAACTTTAAAATACATATATACATACATGCATGCATATGTTGATACAGCTATTTAGATAAAAAAATATTTTAATATATTGGTTTCCTTTATAATCAATCCTATTTAATTTCTACATTTAAAAACATTCTGAAAAGATATCCTTACCAAAGGGGACTATGATACTTCACTCCAACGACCCCCCCTAAATGCCCCTCCCCCAAAAAAGGTAAAGAAAGTTTTCTCTTAAGTGAATGTTTACTTCCAATCGCCCACCAGGTCTCCCTTCAAATTCCATTAGGGAGTCTCATTCTAGAATAGAACTTTACCTTTTTGGTTCTTTCTTATTTTCAATGATGAAATTATCTTTAGGGCAAGTGAGGAATTTATTAGTTGTTCTGTTTTTGACAGAGAGAGAGAGAACTCCTTAAGATGTCTGGTTAATTTTAGTCCTCTATCACTACTATTCATTTATTTCTTCTTTCTATCTGGATGATCAATATCATATTTCCACAACAAAATCATTTGTTTGTTCTCCTATTGATCTTCACATAAATGCTTTCTACTGTGCTTCTCTCTTCTATTCCTGGATCTACTCACATTTATATGAGTTTCTTTAGGAATAAATCCTAGCATGTTTTGGTTTTATGTCACCTTCAGTTTCTAATTTAGATGTTCTTACACATAGATATATACCTATATGTATATGTGTGCATATATATGTATTTGTATATATATACATATATATATATATACTTATATATCTCCCTCTTGTGCTTGTTTCTGCATTTTGTTCTTTTGAATAATGTGCATTTTAAGATCATATTTTTATCCTTATACCATAAATTCTGTTTCATCCTGTGTGTTGAATAATTTTTAGGCATTTGTAAAGAAACATTTGAAGTTGAGGTTTTTTTCTACTGGTTTCTACATTTAAAAACATTCTTGGGTTTTGCTTATTTTGACCTTCTGGATGTCTCATCTACTGTTGATAATTTTTTATTGTGGCATATAAACATAGTATCTACCCGTGTGTGTATGTATATGTGTATACCCATACACATATGTGTGTCTGTCTATAAATACACATACACAAAGGCAGTTAGGACTCCATCATTCTATGTTTTATATAATCACCCAGAATCCCATTTTCCAACATCACCTGTCATATCTCTCACTTTATAAACTCCTTTGTCTTAGTATTCCTTTAAAGACTTGTAGTTCATAATTCTCCTGTTGAAGCATGTGTTTTCATATTTTAAGGTCCCTTAGGTCCCATAGGCATAGATATAAAGGTATTTAATGAAGATTACTTAATGATAACATTATTATGGGGAGATCTCCCAGTTTATGTTTTTGAAATGATATATTCATTAAGCAGAATATCAACACATTTTTAATTTAAATAGTCCACTATAAATCTTGTTATTTATGTGCATATAATTACTTTGAGGATTAACAAATAGGAAAAAGTGGCATGTGGGATTTTTAATAAGTACCACTTTTGGAGGAACATGTACTGATACTGTCAGTAAATATTGACAAGTAGTGGCAAAAAGTGACTTTGGGCTTTCCTTATAGAAAGAAACTTATTCTGTCTCTTAGACCGAACAGTTTGATTTTACTTATTAAGCCATTATTACCTGTACAAGGAACTAGTAAATATCAGTTAATTGTTTAAGCAAATCAATTAGTCACATAGTCATAGAATAATAGAAATAGAGTTGGAAGGAATCTTAGAGGCTATCTAACTAACCCCTTTCTTTCACTTTACAAATGAGGAACTAAGGTCAAGAAAATGTTAGTGACTTGCCGACAGTCACATAACTAGCAAGTATCTGGAGAGAGAATTTGAACCTAGATCTTGCTGATTCCAAGTTCAGTTTTCTATCTATGACAGAATGTCAAACTTATGTCTATGGGCTACAAGCTGTAAAATGCCTGAGACTTACCTGAAACAGATTAAATGTAATTGGGAAAAGTTTAGCAAAACAAATAAGAATACAGCAAATCTTTGGTATAATAATTTGTGGTTTTCTAATTCAACAAAAAGCCCATCAGGATCCATTTCTCTTGGAAACTAACACCATTGTACTACGTTATATCATGCATGTGGGTTTAGATTTGAATAGTCATTGGTTAATTTCAATAGCCATTTCTTTTCATCCTTATCAATATATTAATTCTTTAGAAGCTAATTATTAACTCCTGCAAAGTACAAACATATATTACTTGTCCTGTTTTACCTTCTATTGTTTAAAAGATAAAGGCCTCGATCAATGTGCGTTGAATGAATGAATAACCAGGAAACATAATTTTAAAAATGTAACACCTATGAAATTAAGACATAAATAGATTCTGATAAAAATTCTTTGGACCATAATAATTTTATTGGTCAAAGTGCATGAAAATAAACTTTGGGAGGCTTTGCATTGTCTGAGAAAGAAGGAAACAATATTATACCTGCACTGTGTCAACCTCACTTTACACTTAAGTACACATACACACACATACATACACTCAAGTACACACACACAGATAAGTTTTTCTGCCTTTTACATTCAATATAATGCGATTTTTTGTAAGAATTTGTAAATTTGGTGTATAATTCTCTCTCTTGTTTCATTTCAGGTCTGTCTATATTTATATAGATTTCAGCCAATTATATAAGGATGTTATGATTATCTATATTGTGTGTGTGCATATGTGTATGTGTGCATGTGTGTCTACTAGTAGATAGATAATAGTACTTACTTATTTTTTTAACTTTGCACAATAATGAAAAAGAATGCTTGAGGCCTTCATGTTTGTGATCAGTTTAATAAATTATTAATGCTCTTCTAATGATATAGACAGGTCTAGCCCTAGAGAAAATTGAGAAATTGGAGATTGTTTTTAATTCTATCAAAACTTACTTATATGTTCATTTTCTTTCCATAGCATCCAACGCTTCACTTTCCATGAGGACAGCTATCTATTTTTGTTAAAGTATATTCTTGTTGAGTTCACAGTTATTTGTTCTGAAACATATGCCTCTTGGAAATTCAATGACAACTCTCTTTGATTGAGGCCATATTTATGGCCTTTTATAACTAGATTGAAATTTTAAAAAAGTAATCTCAATAGTGTTTTCTCAGCTGAAATGAATCTTAGAGATCATCTAGTTTTCATTTCGCAGACAAGAAAACTGAGGCCCAGAGAACTGGTATGACTTGTTCACACTCACAAGTCAATTCCATTGGGTTTCAAACACCCAGTCCTCTGTCTCCACATCCAGTATTTTTTCCACTATGCCATGTCGCCTCCCTAAAAGATAGAGAAGTCAAGGTAGAGTTTTTTTTTGTTACATTGTTTGCCTTAGAAAAGTAATGAATTTTTATTTCCACAGAATTATGTTGACGAGCAGTATATCTGAAGGATTGAATGTAGTTGCAAAAGTATAGGATATGTAATTTTATAGGTGCTAAAACTATATTGTAGACTATTATCCCACTTTGTAAGACATTCATTACCATAACTAGCCATATATGTTGGCCTAATAGATATAAATCCGAGGAGTGCCAGGACACAGTATTACCCAGAGGTGGGAAAGCTGTGGCCTTGAGGTCACATGTGGCCTTCAAGATCCTTAAATGTGGCCTTTCCACTGATTTTTTTCTAAAGGCCACATTTAAAGATCTAGAAGGCCATATGTGGCCTCAAGGATGCAGGACCCCTGAACACATTCCCACAACACATACATCCACTCCCACAATATAACTAGCATTACCTGTCATTTTATTTCAAATTCCCCCATGAAAGTTTGGTTCTTTTGAATCTTGATGACTTTCAATTTTCCTGAGACTACTTTTAAATGTAGTTATCACCTGAAATTATGGAATCACTGGCAAATTCTTATCAAGGATCAGTTTATTTTGTTACTTTCAAAATGTGACAAGAATTTCTACAGAAATGGAACCTTATAGGCAATCATGAGAGGCTAGGGCATCAGGACAGTAAAAGCAATGAAATATGTACTAACTTACGATTTGCCTGGGGCTAGCTATGCCTATTTGAGGTGGAGTAGAGAGAAGGTTAAGAAATTTGTTCAGAGTGTTTACAAGAAATCTAGCAAATTTTGAAACATAAGTTTGAGTCACTCTTGGGGAGGCTTAGTCATTGTATTGCACTCTCATACTTTATTGAGGGCTTAACTTTCCCTTAAAGAATCATATTGAGAGGACCCTGTGGTATTCTGGGACTTGATGCAGGTAGAACAATGTCATCCTCAAACTGTAGCTTCTTTAGAATTCACTGCCCACAAACATGCTTCTTTCATTTTGGCTCTGAGTACTGTACTTTCCATGACAGAGACAAATGCTTCTAGAACTTTTCTTATATCATAGGATTTAGAATTGGAAGGGACTAGAGAGCACATTTACAGAAAAAAAACTGAAGAAGATTTTAGTTTAATTATAACTTTAGTTTTAGATATAATTGTATGTAGGAATCATGAGTTACATAAATAAGGTATTTTGACAGACTCTTAAATGATTTTAAAATAGCTTTTGTATGACACCTTCTTAATTTTAAATGTTGTACTTGAATGTATTGTCTGCATATAATGTAATTTTGTTCAGTTGCCAAAGATATCTGTAGAGTTCCAGATGATACCTACAGTTAATGAACTGTACTTACACCATTACCTTATGTGCAATAAATTGGAGTTCCATGTATTTACAGAGTTAAATTGTCCACAAAGTTCATTATCCTTTATTGAACATATCCTATTGAAAGAAAGATATACTTTTCCAATTTCATTACAAATTTTCCATTTTTGTTTCCTGAATGGTAGATAGAATCATATGTTTTAGTTCAAAGTGAAATTATGTCTGTATTACTTAGTTCTGGCACCTTGAAAACTTCAAAAGAGAATTGTAAAGATTCATACTGTTCACACTTATAGTTCTGCTGTGTAAACCCTAATTTATATGAGGTTTACCCTGCCAAGAATTACCCCAAGGCTGTGGTTTCCAAACTTGGTCTCATCTTTGCCTATTCAATTTTTGGCAAACCTCAATTTTGATGTAGTCCATTGAGGCAGTGATACAGTCACAGGTATTTACCAAGTTTAAGACATGGGTCAAGGTAGGTTAGATGCCTGAATCATACTGCATATATTAAAAAATTAATAATTATAACTTTAATACTGGCCTAACATAGTATGAAGCTCAAATGATTATATATTTATGTATATACATGCACACACAATACATATATCTACTTATATGCATGCATATATGTACACAACATAGATTGTATAATATTTACACATATATTGGTGTATTTATTAAATCTCACATGTGTGTTATTTTACAAACTTATGCTGTGAATTTGTATTTGTATATAAATATTGATAGTTAGGATCTATAAAATGAGATATTTGGAGTAGATGGCCTATGAGATTACTTTTTACCTAATACTTATTCTTATGAGAATTGACTTCTACTCACCTTGGTGATAAGTATTGCATTCTACTCTCTCACACCCACTCTGTCTCCTCATTCTCCTTGCACTCCTGACCAGTCCTGCTTCACATCTCTTGGCATGTATCACCAGTATGCCCAAGAGTTTTCCTCATACAAGGAAGAAGGCACAATACAATACTGACCCTAAACTTCCTGCTGTATGCCAGACATCTAATGGTCTGACCTAGACATTTTTCATGTCTGTAAGGGAATTCCCAGCATTCATCTCTAACAACATTGCCTTTATCTGACCAGTTCCTACTTCTGCCCACTTAAAATATTTCACCATGTGAAATTTTGATGGTGTAGTTTATCCCAAATTTCTATTCAGTGAATTACTAAATTATAAATGGAAGCATGGAAATATTGTTTTCTGAGATGAATTCTCTTTTCTTCAGCCATTTCAGTGGAAATATTTAGAGAATCTCAACATGTTTAAATAATCTTTTTTCCCCCTTTAGCCTCTTCCATGGACATCCTCGATGGGAGAAGTAAATTCCTACAGTGAATATCTATATACCTTGATCATCAAATGAAGTTATAGATGTTGCTGTATCATAGAATCATGTAGAATCTTAACATAGGCAAGACTTCTTTCTGAAGGAGAATTTTGTCTTTAAGGCTATAATATACTTATTAGGTCAACTGCTTTTTAATGATCATTACATATTAGACTTAAATATTACAATTAAATTAAGAAAATAAATTAGAAATCTCAAGTATCTGAAACAAACTTCTTAATTTATTAATTGTTGGACTACAAAAATCTTTTTTGACTGTGAATATGTAGTCTACTATAGAAAAAATGTGTGTAAGTATGCTTTTCCCATTTCATCTTTTTATCAAGGATAGCTTTTATACATGTGTAGATCATTCTCATAAAAATTTTATAGAAATGCAAACATGGGCAGATGTATTTGTAATTACTGATGTGCTTCAGATGTCTGGTTTTTTTGGGGGGGTGTAATGATCCTATATATATATATTTTTTTCTAACCATTGTCTTATACTCTTTCAAATAATCTTGAGGACCAAGTGTTCAACGTCTCCAAAATTGTATTGTCACCAGTGTTGATTTGCTCGGTGCAAACATGAATTGATTCAGCTTTTCTCAGCTATTTCTTCTTTATTTCCATATCCACTTCATTACATGACCTAATGAAAACTGCGGAATCAAAATGTGACATTTCTGTCATAATTTAATAATGAACTATTATACTACATCATTAACAATAGTTAGAATTTTTATAGGATTTTAAGACTCTTAAAGGGCATTATATATTTTGTCTGCTTTGATCTGCACCTTGACTTTGTGAGATAGCTGCTTTTATTATCCACAATTTACAGAAGAGGTAAAAGGTAAAAGAGGATGAAATTGTCCACATGACTTGCCCAGTGCCACACAACTAGCAAGTTCTGAGATGGGATTTGAACTCAAATTTTCTGGACTCCAAGTCCAATGCTCTATGCTACCTACCTACTTAGACTGTATTTTATTATAACATTGCTAATAGAGCCATTCCATTTTTCATTTGTGTAATCATTTTTAGCTTTATCTGTGAATACTATTGGGATCATCTGACTTAATTATCTTTATGCCAAACTTTCTTCACTCTCATTTTCCCTCTACCACTTCTTGTTTTATTCTACTCATAGTCATTCAGCATCTTCTTTTAAAATATTTTTCAAATGAGTTTATATTCTGAATTGTAAATGCTTTTGACTGCCATGTCTTTCTGTATGGCCAGGAGCTTAATTTTTTCCTGTTTGAAATGGTTTCTCAGTATCAGTGAAGCATTTATAGGAAATGATGATAGTCTGTTTTAATTTCTTTTCCTTTATCTATTTCCTATTTTGGGAGGGAGAGAACATCAATAGCTTGTTTGGATAGATTTAGTCAAAGCTAATTTAAATGTGTGCAGGATATTATTTTAATCTTTATTCCATCTGCTAATTTGTTATTGATTTTAACCTTTGCTGTAATGAGTCATTGGCCTGATTGTACTCAGAGAACTGATTCAGAAATGACTTCCACATCTGAAAAGACTGGTTTCTTATCTTTCGTTACATAATCTATTTTACATGTGTATATGTCTGTATATGATTTTGAATAGTGCTCACCATCCCCAGCACTTTCCAATTCTCATCTTAAAGAAATGGCTTATGATATATAGGGAGAAAAAAGTTTCTATGTAAACTATGTTTTTTTTTTTTACTTTTTTTCATTATCTAACTCTAACAATACCTTCTAATGTGCATGGAGAAACACATGCACACACATTATCATCTCAGTGTCTAATATATTACCTGTCATAGAGAAAGAACTTAATATATTTTTGTTGATTGTTCATCCTCTCCTGTGTATGCCTTTGCATTTTCACTCCCAAAGTATTAAGATATTTATTGACTTGATTTGGAGAATCTCCTTGAGCTCTTTGTGTATTTTTTTCTATTTATTTTTTTCATCATCTATGACAGATGTTAATGCATAAACTATGGTTATTATAGTGGTATTTTTGCCTGTTGTTTTCATAAACTCTCCAAGTTATGATGGTCAAATCTCCTATGAAATATGTTTCTTGCTGCCTTTGACTGCATGACAAACCAACACTCAACTCTTATTTGCTTCTCTAAGAAGAAACTGTGTGCCATACTTCCATGCAGCAGCATCTTGTTTAGGATTTCTGATTTCAATTATAGTGAGAATGTCAGTATAAATATGAATATATTCTTATAATAGCACAACACTAAGAAATACCACTAGTAAAACATTAAGAAATTCTTGATACAAACACCAAATCATATGAGATTCTGGGTTTACATAGACGAACAAAAAAACCATGCTTACCAAATTGGAACCTCAATATAGTTTAGGTATTTTATAGTTTATATTTTCTTATCTGTATATACAGTGTATTCTTTTAGAATAATTTGAAGTCCTTGAGGATAAGCATGGTTTGTGGATCATGTCAAAACTGGATTTTTACAATGGCTGCACCAAATTTGACCATTATACGATCCTTAGTGAAAAAAATGAAGGGAATCTTTTCAGGCTAAAGATCTTAGTGTATTTTATCTCATTTGGGATTATTTGTGATTTGTGATTTGTGATTTGCTCATTTGGGATTTAGGCATCAAGAACTAGTACTTGTTTCAATATTCCCTGGGAATATTTGGGAGTTTAGGAAATTATATTAACCTTCCCCTCCACACACAACTGGTAAGGTAGGTGCTATTGTTATCCTCCTTTTATAGTTGATGAAACTAGAACAAAGAGAGGTTCAGAAATTTTCTTTTAGTCTCACAGCTATTGTCTGAGCATAGAATTGATTTCATTTTTATCATTCTAGACTCAGTGCACTGTCCATTGTACTACCTTGCTGCTTGCTTTAGTTGAAACCAAACAGCTCATATTTCTTTATTAAGTGTTTATTTCAGAATGTTCAGTCGTGAGCATATATGTACATATGTTTAAATATGAAAGAGAATTTTTAAGTGTATTTGATGCTCTTTTCCCTCAATTTCTCTATGATTTTTCCCAGGGTATCTATCATACACCTTTTTGGGTTTTTTTTGGTACCATCCATCACCTTTCCAAAATATATTACCTCCTATACTGTGCCTCTAGGAGATGCTTAATATGGGAGAAGCTCATGACTAATTGACTAAAGCTACTCTGTAACTATATATCTCTTTACTATACAATTATTTACCTGGAAGTTAATTAGAACATGACTATAATAATGTTTCAAGAAAGAATTTTATGTTGATGAGGAAAGAAATGTTCTACATTAATTTGCAGAAGTGCTGTTATAGTTCATATAAATTAGAATGTGGTTCATAGTGATTGTAAGAGCTATTAGAAAGATAGGGAACTGAGTAATATACAGTTTTACAAAGCAGATGAGGAACACTATAAATTTTAAGAGAATTAACAAGTCCATCATTTTTTCAATGGAATTAGAATAACAAATTCCACCAAACGTTCTCTCAGAATATGTATATTTGATGCAAAATGAGAAAGAGTTAAGATTCTCCCACTTTGACTCATAGGAAACTCTTATTTCAAAAAGGCAGAAATAACTTTGTTCATGGGATATGTTGTTCTAATCTGTTCAAAGGAATACTAGTCTTCCTGAAGAATACTGGTACAAGCACACTGGCAAAGTCTTTCATAGGTAGTGCATGGGCACCTATAGTGTAAGCTCCTTCATGGGGGAATGCCAATTTGCTTCATTCCTAACCTAGTGGGACCACCTCTCGGGAGCAGAGAGTCACATGGCCTTCTTGGCTATGCAGATCCAAAATTCGGTGTTAAAAAAATTTTAATGTGCTTCCTCCCTCCCCTAATGTGAACACATACAGAAAGAAGTAAAAGTACTTGATTCTGAGTAACTACTGATTTATCCAAGATTCAAAATGTTGCCCTAAATAGGGAGTTCTATTTCAATAGCCTCCTTCATTGAGGTGATACCTGGTTCCATTCCATTTCCATTCCATTCCTTTGCCTAAAGGTACAGGTGACACAACAGGGCATGTTCAATGGAAGACAACAATAGCTCAAAAAATGTATTGGTAATGCTTTTTTTTTTTTGAGAGGAGGGAGGAATGGGGAGGTATGGAAATTACAAAGAACAAGTTGCTTACTGTGTTCTTTTAGGTTTCCAAGTAGAATCATAATTCAAATGCAGGTATTTCTAAATTTAAACTGTTAATACCTAACCCAAACCTCATTGGAAATTTTTTAAAAGGCTTTGAAAATGATCTTGTGATGTATTTTTCACCTTAATTGGAGACTTTGTAATGGGTTATAATAAGATTTTATAACTATCCCTTTTCTATTTAATTCCCCATCCATTTTTCCCTGAAAGAAGAGTACAGAGGTTAAAAGGAGAAATTTGTTATTCTAGACATTGAATGCATTTGTCTCAACTCACCAAACTGAGAAAGAGGCAGGTGGTGTCTTTTTTGTAGTGTCTGTCTCCAAGGAAAATAGAGAAGGAAAGTGGAGGGAGCAGTGGAACAGGACCAGATGTGGAGAAAGAAACTCCCTTCCCACAGCAACAATATGAATGACTTACAGCATTTTCTACTTAAGTAGATTTAGCAGTAGATATCTTTTCTATTTAATGGAAGAAAATCAATCTTGAGAATAAAATTGAGGCACTGTTCTTCAGTCAAACAAATGATTAAAGGGCTGAAATGTAGCTGTAAGTGCATGTGTGAATATGACTGTGGGAAAGGAGATAGGGCATGTGGGACTGAAGAAAAAAAAAGAAAGAAAGATATAAAACAGAATCACCCTTTTCATGTTAGTTCATCTCCAAGATTTTCACAGTAGTAAGGACAATACTTAGGGAATATTGAAACAAGCACTAGTTCTTGATGCCTAAGAAGTCAACATCACAAACTGGTAGAGATGAAGAAGACTAAAAATTTTGAGGATTTCTGATTTTCCATAATGGTAAGGAGTCTCAGTCTTTGATTATATTATATATTTTGAAGTTGGACTGAAAAAAAAAGAAATTAACCCAAAAAAATGTTCCCTCTAGTTTGCCAAGGATCATCTTAATGCTACATGAGCAGAAACTAGTGATTACAGGCAGTTTTATGATTTATTGCCAGCTTCAGACTTTGCTGTAGATAAATTTTGAGAACTCTACACTTACTTTGTATCAAACAGATAGTTCAGCCTTCACAAATTCTCATTTTGAGACCCTGTACAATTCAATGTAATCATAAATATTGATCAGAATAAACAGATAATCATACAATCTTCACTTTCATTTTCTTTCCCTCAAATCTTTAATCTTTTTGGCATCTCAGAAATGGGAATGAAGAGAAAAGTATGGTCTTTTATGATTCAGTACAGTAATCATAAATTCTGATAATGCTGTAAGAGTGAAACAGTGGGTACAGTAAACTTTATGTATTGGGCAAGTTCTAGGAAAAAAAGGTAATCATAATGATATAAAATGTTCTATATTGAATCATATAGATTTCATTGAGTAGAGGATCTTGCCACACAATGTTGCCACAAAAACATTTTTATTTTGTTATTGCTGTTTGCTTTGTTTTGTTTTACATATGTGAGAGAAATAGATATTCAATACAATTTGAAATTTTTAAGTTAAAGATGTGTCCTAAATATTCTTTACTTTTTTCCTCAATAGCTAACTACAAATCTCTTATCCATTATTTAAAATTTTTTTCTTTTCATTTTGTACATCTTTCTGTGATGAGATTGTATAGTGGAAAGAGTTTGGATTTATGTTTTGTTATGTATATGTGATCTTTGGCAAGTCACTTAACTTTGCTAGTACATAGTTTGTCCATTCTATAAAATGAAGAAGTTAGAATAGATGGTGTCTAAAATTTGTTTTAGTTTTGAATTTCATGCCAAGTTATATAAATGTATTGCCAAATTATTTGATCTGGATTTGATAGTCTCTTCTTTCTTCAATGTCATTGCACTTTATACCCCTTAAGTGCTTCTTTGTATAACAATTAGTTGCCTTTTTCTCCTCTTGCATATCAATTTGTAAGCTCCTTGAGGACACAACTGTTTCCCCCATACCATATTGCTTTGTATGTATGAAGCATCTAATAAATGTTGGTTGAATTGTTCACAATACTTTGCCATTTCCAGGGAGTATCTTATGTGTGTCTATGTATAGGTCTGTGCATGTGTTTATATAATGCATATCTATATCTACATATATTTGTGCATTCACATATTTTTTTCTGGCTTTTAAGACCTTCCACAGCATGACTACAATTTACCTTTCCATTGTGTGTGGAGGGGAAGGTTAATATAATTTCCCATAAGTACTCTCCTTTCAGTCAAACTAGCTTGATAGTCTTCCCTTATATATTCTGTTCCATCCCATACATTCTGCCTTTTCTATAGGTGGTTCCTGCATCCCAGAAATGAACTCCCTTCTCATCTTGGAAGCTCAATATAATTTAGGTATTTTATAGTTTATATTTTCTTCTATGTATATACAGTGTATTCTTTTAGGATAATTTGAAGTCCTTGAGGATAAGCATGGTTTTTTTGTTTGTCTATGTAAACCCAGAATCTCATATGATTTGGTGTTTGTATCAAGAATTTATTAATGTTTACTGAATCAAATTGATTTAAGAAATC